>CM046295.1:17888937-18022624 GCA_025267735.1 Mactra quadrangularis | reverse complement strand
TTTTTCCCTGATGTATACATCATGCGTTCTTTCGAGCGGAAAAACTTTTTCTCTGGAACCGGTTCCATTTGTGCCTCAGTCCCTTTGTATGGTCCAGACGAACCAGGAAATGTGCCACAACCCGTACCTGAGGCACTTCCGGGGGCCAGCGGGCCCATTTCCAGGCCGGTACATAGACCCATCTAGGGTTAGGCGCGTTATGCGTAAATTGCCGTTTTTGGCCACGATTGCCGGTTTATGCCCAAAATTCCGCCCAAATATGTCTGTGCGGATGTCCTGTGGCCAATTCAGGCCAAAAACGGGACCAAAAATTCTTGGCCCGAAATCGACTTTTTCCCTGATGTATACATCATGCGTTTTTTTAAGCGGAAAATATTTTTCTCTGGAACCGGTTCCATTTGTGCCTCAGTCCCTTTGTATGGTCCAGACGAACCAGGAAATGTGCCACAACCCGTACCTGAGGCACTTCCGGGGGGCCAGCAGGCCCATTTCCAGGCCGGTACATAGACCCATCTAGGGTTAGGCGCGTTATGCGTAAATTGCCGTTTTTGACAACGATTGCCGGTTTATGCCCAAAATTCCGCCCAAATACGTCTGTGCGGATGTCCTGTGGCCAATTCAGTCAAAAAACGGGACCAAAAACTTTTTGGCCCGAAATCGACTTTTTCCCTGATGTATACATCATGCGTTTTTTCGAGCGGAAAAACTTTTTCTCTGGAACCGGTTCCATTTGTGCCTCAGTCCCTTTGTATGTTCCAGACGAACCAGGAAATGTGCCACAACCCGTACCTGAGGCACTTCCGGGGGCCAGCGGGCCCATTTCTAGGCCGGTACATAGACCCATCTAGGGTTAGGCGCGTTATGCGTAAATTGCCGTTTTTGGCCACGATTGCCGGTGTATGCCCAAAATTCCGCCCAAATACGTCTGTGCGGATGTCCTGTGGCCAATTCAGTCCAAAAACGGGACCGACAGTTTTTGGCCCGAAATCGACTTTTTTCCTGATGTATAACATCATGCGTTTTTTCGAGCGGAAAAACTTTTTCTCTGGAACCGGTTCCATTTGTACCTCAGTCCCTTTGTATGGTCCAGACGAACCAGGAAATGTGCCACAACCCGTACCTGAGGCACTTCCGGAGCCAGCGTGCCCATTTCAAGGCCGGTACATAGACCCATCTAGGGTTAGGCGCGTTATGCGTAAATTGCCGTTTTTGGCCACGATTGCCGGTTTATGCCCAAAATTCCGCCCAAATACGTCTGTGCGGATGTCCTGTGGCCAATTCAGTCCAAAAACGGGACCGACATTTTTTGGCCCGAAATCGACTTTTTCCCTGATGTATACATCATGCGATTTTTCGATCGGAAAAACTTTTTCTCTGGAACCGGTTCCATTTGTGCCTCAGTCCCTTTGTATGGTCCAGACGAACCAGGAAATGTGCCACAACCCGTACCTGAGGCACTTCCGGGGGCCAGCGGGCCCATTTCCAGGCCGGTACATAGACCCATCTAGGGTTAGGCGCGTTATGCGTAAATTGCCGTTTTTGGCCACGATTGCCGGTTTATGCCCAAAATTCCGCCCAAATACGTCTGTGCGGATGTCCTGTGGCCAATTCAGGTCAAAAACGGGACCAAAAATTCTTGGCCGGAAATCGACTTTTTCCCTGATGTATACATCATGCGTTTTTCGAGCGGAAAAACTTTTTCTCTGGAACCGGTTCCATTTGTGCCTCAGTCCCTTTGTATGGTCCAGACGAACCAGGAAATGTGCCACAACCCGTACCTGAGGCACTTCCGGGGGCCAGCGGGCCCATTTCCAGGACCGTACATAGACCCATCTAGGGTTAGGCGCGTTATGCGTAAATTGCCGTTTTTGGCCTCGATTGCCGGTTTATGCCCAAAATTCCGCCCAAATACGTCTGTGCGGATGTCCTGTGGCCAAATCAGTCCAATAACGGGACCAAAAATTTTTGGCCCGAAATCGACTTTTTCCCTGATGTATACATCATGCGTTTTTTCGAGCGGAAAAACTTTTTCTCTGGAACCGGTTCCATTTGTGCCCCAGTCCCTTTTATGGTCCAGACAAACCAGGAAATGTGCCACAACCCGTACCTGAGGCACTTCCGGGGGACAGCGTGCCCATTTCCAGGCCGGTACATAGACCCATCTAGGGTTAGGCGCGTTATGCGTAAATTGGTTTTTTTTGCCACGATTGCCGGTTTATGCCCAAAATTCCGCCCAAATACGTCTGTGCCGATGTCCTGTGGCCAATTCAGTCCAAAAACGGGACCAAAAAATTTTGGCCCGATATCGACTTTTTCCCTGATGTATACATCATGCGTTTTTTCGAGCGGAAAAACTTTTTCTCTGGAATCGGTTCCATTTGTGCCTCAGTCCCTTTGTATATTCCAGACGAACCAGGAAATGTGCCACAACCCGTACCTGAGGCACTTCCGGGGGCCAGCGGGCCCATTTCCAGGCCGGTACATAGACCCATCTAGGGTTAGGCGCGTTATGCGTAAATTGCCGTTTTTGGCCACGATTGGCGGTTTATGCCCAAAATTCCGCCCAAATACGTCTGTGCGGATGTCCTGTGGCCAATTCAGGCCAAAAACCCATTTCCAGGCCGGTACATAGACCCATCTAGGGTTAGGCGCGTTATGCGTAAATTGCCTTTTTTGGCCACGATTGCCGGTTTATGCCCAAAATTCCGCCCAAATACGTCTGTGCGGATGTCCTGTCCAATTCTGTCCAAAAACGGGACCAAAAATGTTTGGCCCGAAATCGACTTTTTCCCTGATGTATACATCATGTGTTTTTTCGAGCGGAAAAACTTTTTTTCTGGAACCGGTTCCATTTGTGCCTCAGTCCCTTTGTATGGTCCAGACGAACCAGGAAATGGGCCACAACCCGTACCTGAGGCACTTCCGGGGGCCAGCGGGCCCATTTCCAGGCCGGTACATAGACCCATCTAAGGTTAGGCGCGTTATGCGTAAATTGCCGTTTTTGGCCACGATTGCCGGTTTATGCCCAAAATTCCGCGAAAATACGTCTGTGCGGATGTCCTGTGGCCAATTCAGGCCAAAAACCGGACCAAAAATTTTTGGCCCGAAATCAACTTTTTCCCATCATGCGTTTTTTCGAGCGGAAAAACTTTTTCTCTGGAACCGGTTCCATTTGTGCCTCAGTCCCTTTGTATGGTCCAGACGAACCAGGAAATGTGCCACAACCCGTACCTGAGGCACTTCCGGGGGCCAGCGGGCCCATTTCCAGGCCGGTACATAGACCCATCTAGGGTTAGGCGCGTTATGCGTAAATTGCCGTTTTTGGCCACGATTGACGGTTTATGCCCAAAATTCCGCCCAAATACGTCTGTGCGGATGTCCTGTGGCCAATTCAGTCCAAAAACGGGACCAAAAATTTTTGGCCCGAAATCGACATTTTCCCTGATGTATACATCATGCGTTTTTCGAGCGGAAAAACTTTTTCTCTGGAACCGGTTCCATTTGTGCCTCAGTCCCTTTGTATGGTCCAGACGAACCAGGAAATGTGCCACAACCCGTACCTGAGGCACTTCCGGGGGCCAGCGGGCCCATTTCTAGGCCGGTACATAGACCCATCTAGGGTTAGGCGCGTTATGCGTAAATTGCCGTTTTTGGCCACGATAGCCGGTTTATGCCCAAAATTCCGCCCAAATACGTCTGTGCGGATGTCCTGTGGCCAATTCAGGCCAAAAACGGGACAAAAAATTTTTGGCCCGAAATCGACTTTTTCCCTGATGTATATGTGCCTCAGTCCCTTTGTATGGTCCAGACGAACCAGGAAATGTGCCACAACCCGTACCTGAGGCACTTCCAGGGGCCAGCGGGCCCATTTCCAGGCCGGTACATAGACCCATCTAGGGTTAGGCGCGTTATGCGTAAATTGCCGTTTTTGGCCACGATTGCCGGTTTATGCCCAAAATTCCGCCCAAATACGTCTGTGCGGATGTCCTGTGGCCAATTCAGTCCAAAAACGGGACCAAAAATTTTTGGCCCGAAATCGACTTTTTCCCTGATGTATACATCATCGTTTTTTCGAGCGGAAAAACTTTTTCTCTGGAACCGGTTCCATTTGTACCTCAGTCCCTTTGTATGGTCCAGACGAACCAGGAAATGTGCCACAACCCGTACCTGAGGCACTTCCGGAGCCAGCGGGCCCATTTCTAGGCCGGTACATAGACCCATCTAGGGTTAGGCGCGTTATGCGTAAATTGCCGTTTTTGGCCACGATTGCCGGTTTATGCCCAAAATTCCGCCCAAATACGTCTGTGCGGATGTCCTGTGGCCAATTCAGTCCAAAAACGGGACCGACATTTTTTGGCCCGAAATCGACTTTTTCCCTGATGTATACATCATGCGTTTTTTCGAGCGGAAAAACTTTTTCTCTGGAACCGGTTCCATTTGTGCCTCAGTCCCTTTGTATGGTCCAGACGAACCAGGAAATGTGCCACAACCCGTACCTGAGGCACTTCCGGGGGACAGCGGGCCCATTTCCAGGCCGGTACATAGACCCATCTAGGGTTAGGCGCGTTATGCGTAAATTGCCGTTTTTGGCCACGATTGCCGGTTTATGCCCAAAATTCCGCCCAAATACGTCTGTGCGGATGTCCTGTGGCCAATTCAGTCCAAAAACGGGACCAAAAATATTTTGCCCGAAATCGACTTTTTCCCTGATGTATACATCATGCGTTTTTTCGAGCGGAAAAACTTTTTCTCTAAAACCGGTTCCATTTGTGCCTCAGTCCCTTTGTATGGTCCAGACGAACCAGGAAATGTGCCACAACCCGTACCTGAGGCACTTCCGGGGGCCAGCGGGCCCATTTCCATGCCGGTACATAGACCCATCTAGGGTTAGGCGCGTTATGCGTAAATTGCCGTTTTTGGCCACGATTGGCGGTTTATGCCCAAAATTCCGCCCAAATACGTCTGTGCGGATGTCCTGTGGCCAATTCAGTCCAAAAACGGGACCAAAAATTTTTGGCATGAAATCGACATTTTCCCTGATGTATACATCATGCGTTTTTCGAGCGGAAAAACTTTTTCTCTGGAACCGGTTCCATTTGTGCCTCTGTCCCTTTGTATGGTCCAGACGAACCAGGAAATGTGCCACAACCCGTACCTGAGGCACTTCCGGGGGCCAGCGGGCCCATTTCTAGGCCGGTACATAGACCCATCTAGGGTTAGGCGCGTTATGCGTAAATTGCCGTTTTTGGCCACGATAGCCGGTTTATGCCCAAAATTCCGCCCAAATACGTCTGTGCGGATGTCCTGTGGCCAATTCAGGCCAAAAACGGGGACAAAAAATTTTTGGCCCGAAATCGACTTTTTCCCTGATGTATATGTGCCTCAGTCCCTTTGTATGGTCCAGACGAACCAGGAAATGTGCCACAACCCGTACCTGAGGCACTTCCGGGGTCCAGCGGGCCCATTTCCAGGCCGGTACATAGACCCATCTAGGGTTAGGCGCGTTATGCGTAAATTGCCGTTTTTGGCCACAATTGCCGGTTTATGCCCAAAATTCCGCCCAAATACGTCTGTGCGGATGTCCTGTGGCCAATTCAGGCCAAAAACGGGACCAAAAATTTTTGGCCCGAAATCGACTTTTTCCCTGATGTATACATCATGCGTTTTTTCGAGCGAAAAAACTTTTTCTCTGGAACCGGTTCCATTTGTGCCTCAGTCCCTTTGTATGGTCCAGACGAACCAGGAAATGTGCCACAACCCGTACCTGAGGGACTTCCGGGGGCCAGCGGGCCCATTTCCAGGCCGGTACATAGACCCATCTAGGGTTAGGCGCGTTATGCGTAAATTGCCGTTTTTGGCCACGATTGCCGGTTTATGCCTGAAATTCCGCCCAAATACATCTGTGCGGATGTCCTGTGGCCAATTCAGTCCAAAAACGGGACCAAAAATTTTTGGCCCGAAATCGACTTTTTCCCTGATGTATACATCATGCGTTTTTTCGAGCGGAAAAACTTTTTCTCTGCAACCGGTTCCATTTGTGCCTCAGTCCCTTTGTATGGTCCAGACGAACCAGGAAATGTGCCACAACCCGTACCTGAGGCACTTCCGGGGGCCAGCGGGCCCATTTCCAGGCCGGTACATAAACCCATCTAGGGTTAGGCGCGTTATGCGTAAATTGCCGTTTTTGGCCATGATTGCCGGTTTATGCCCAAAATTCCGCCCAAATACGTCTGTGCGGATGTCCTGTGGCCAATTCAGTCCAAAAACGGGACCAAAATTTTTTGGCCCGAAATCGACTTTTTCACTGATGTATACATCATGCTTTTTTTCGAGCGGAAAAACTTTTTCTCTGGAACCGGTTCCATTTGTGCCTCAGTCCCTTTGTATGGTCCAGACGAACCAGGAAATGTGCCACAACCCGTACCTGAGGCACTTCCGGGGGCCAGCGGGCCCATTTCCAGGCCGGTACATAGACCCATCTAGGGTTAGGTGCGTTATGCGTAAATTGCCGTTTTTGGCCACGATTGCCGGATTATGCCTGAAATTCCGCCCAAATACATCTGTGCGGATGTCCTGTGGCCAATTAAGTCCAAAAACGGGACCAAAAATTTTTGGCCCGAAATCGACTTTTTCCCTGATGTATACATCATGCGTTTTTTCGAGCGGAAAAACTTTTTCTCTGCAACCGGTTCCATTTGTGCCTCAGTCCCTTTGTATGGTCCAGACGAACCAGGAAATTTGCCACAACCCGTACCTGAGGCACTTCCGGGGGCCAGCGGGCCCATTTCCAGGCCGGTACATAGACCCATCTAGGGTTAGGCGCGTTATGCGTAAATTGCCGTTTTTGGCCACGATTGCCGTTTTATGCCCAAAATTCCGCCCAAATACGTCTGTGCGGATGTCCTGTGGCCAATTCAGGCCAAAAACGGGACCAAAAATTTTTGGCCCGAAATCGACTTTTTCCCTGATGTATACATCATGCGTTTTTTCGAGCGGAAAAACTTTTTCTCTGGAACCGGTTCCATTTGTGCCTCAGTCCCTTTGTATGGTCCAGACGAACCAGGAAATGTGCCACAACCCGTACCTGAGGCACTTCCGGGGGCCAGCGGGCCCATTTCCAGGCCGGTACATAGACCCATCTAGGGTTAGGCGCGTTATGCGTAAATTGCCGTTTTTGGCCACGATTGCCGGTTTATGCCAAAAATTCCGCCCAAAAACGTCTGTGCGGATGTCCTGTGGCCAATTCAGGCCAAAAACGGGACCAAAAATTTTTGGCCCGAAATCGACTTTTTCCCTGATGAATACATCATGCGTTTTTTCGAGGGGAAAAACTTTTTCTCTGGAACCGGTTCCATTTGTGCCTCAGTCCCTTTGTATGGTCCAGACGAACCAGGAAATGTGCCACAACCCGTACCTGAGGCACTTCCGGGGGCCAGCGGGCCCATTTTCAGGCCGGTACATAGACCCATCTAGGGTTAGGCGCGTTATGCGTAAATTGCCGTTTTTGGCCACGATTGCCCGTTTATGCCCAAAATTCCGCCCAAATACGTGTGTGCGGATGTCCTGCGGCCAATTCAGTCCAAAAACGGGACCAAAAATTTTTGGCCCGAAATCGACTTTTTCCCTGATGTAAACATCATGCGTTTTTTCGAGCGGAAAAACTTTTTCTCTGGAACCGGTTCCATTTGTGCCTCAGTCCCTTTGTATGGTCCAGACGAACCAGGAAATGTGCCACAACCCGTACCTGAGGCACTTCCGGGGGCCAGCGGGCCCATTTCCAGGCCGGTACATAGACCCATCTAGGGTTAGGCGCGTTATGCGTAAATTGCCGTTTTTGGCCACGATTGCCGTTTTATGCCCAAAATTCCGCCCAAATATGTCTGTGCGGATGTCCTGTGGCCAATTCAGGCCAAAAACGGGACCAAAAATGTTTGGCCCGAAATCGACTTTTTCCCTGATGTATACATCATGCGTTTTTTCGAGGGGAAAAACTTTTTCTCTGGAACCGGTTCCATTTGTGCCTCAGTCCCTTTGTATGGTCCAGACGAACCAGGAAATGTGCCACAACCCGTACCTGAGGCACTTCCGGGGGCCAGCGGGCCCATTTCCAGGCCGGTACATAGACCCATCTAGGGTTAGTCGCGTTATGCGTAAATTGCCGTTTTTGGCCACGATTGCCCGTTTATGCCCAAAATTCCGCCCAAATACGTGTGTGCGGATGTCCTGCGGCCAATTCAGTCCAAAAACGGGACCAAAAAATTTTTGGCCCGAAATCGACTTTTTCCCTGATGTAAACATCATGCGTTTTTTCGAGCGGAAAAACTTTTTCTCTGGAACCGGTTCCATTTGTGCCTCAGTCCCTTTGTATGGTCCAGACGAACCAGGAAATGTGCCACAACCCGTACCTGAGGCACTTCCGGGGCCAGCGGGCCCATTTCCAGGCCGGTACATAGACCCATCTAGGGTTAGGCGCGTTATGCGTAAATTGCCGTTTTTGGCCATGATTGCCGGATTATGCCCAAAATTCCGCCCAAATACGTCTGTGCGGATGTCCTGTGGCCAATTCAGTCCAAAAACGGGACCAAAATTTTTTGGCCCGAAATCGACTTTTTCCCTGATGTATACATCATGCGTTTTTTCGAGCGGAAAAACTTTTTCTCTGGAACCGGTTCCAGTTGTGCCTCAGTCCCTTTGTATGGTCCAGACGAACCAGGAAATGTGCCACAACCCGTACCTGAGGCACTTCCGGGGGCCAGCGGGCCCATTTCCAGGCCGGTACATAGACCCATCTAGGGTTAGGCGCGTTATGCGTAAATTGCCGTTTTTGGCCACGATTGCCGGTTTATGCCCAAAATTCCGCCTTAAAACGTCTGTCCGGATGTCCTGTGGCCTATTCAAGCCAAAAACGGGACCAAAAATTTTTGGCCCGAAATCGACTTTTTCCCTGATGTATACATCATGCGTTTTTTCGAGCGGAAAAACTTTTTCTCTGGAACCGGTTCCATTTGTGCCTCAGTCCCTTTGTATGTTCCAGACGAACCAGGAAATGTGCCACAACCCGTACCTGAGGCACTTCCGGGGGCCAGCGGGCCAATTTCCAGGCCGGTACATAGACCCATCTAGGGTTAGGCGCGTTATGCGTAAATTGCCGTTTTGGGCCACGATTGCCGTTTTATGCCCAAAATTCCGCCCAAATACGTCTGTGCGGATGTCCTGTGGCCAATTCAGGCCAAAAACGGGACCAAAAATTTTTGGCCCGAAATCGACTTTTTCCCTGATGTATACATCATGCGTTTTTTCGAGCGGAAAAACTTTTTCTCTGGAACCGGTTCCATTTGTGCCTCAGTCCCTTTGTATGGTCCAGACGAACCAGGAAATGTGCCACAACCCGTACCTGAGGCACTTCCGTGGGCCAGCGGGCCCATTTCCAGGCCGGTACATAGATCCATCTAGGGTTAGGCGCGTTATGCGTAAATTGCCGTTTTTGGCCACGATTGCCGGTTTATGCCCAAAATTACGCCCAAATACGTCTGTGCGGATGTCTTGTGGCCAATTCAGGCCAAAAACGGGACCAAAATTTTTTGGCCCGAAATCGACTTTTTCCCTGATGTATACATCATGCGTTTTTTCGAGCGGAAAAACTTTTTCTCTGGAACCGGTTCCATTTGAGCCTCAGTCCCTTTGTATGGTCCAGACGAACCAGGAAATGTGCCACAACCCGTACCTGAGGCACTTCCGTGGGCCAGCGGGCCCATTTCCAGGCCGGTACATAGACCCATCTAGGGTTAGGCGCGTTATGCGTAAATTGCCGTTTTTGGCCACGATTGCCGGTTTATTCCCAAAATTCCGCCCAAATACGTCTGTGCGGATGTCCTGTGGCCAATTCAGGCCAAAAACGGGACCAAAAATTTTTGGCCCGAAATCGACTTTTTCCCTGATGTATACATCATGCGTTTTTTCGAGCGGAAAATTTTTTTCTCTGGAACCGGTTTCCATTTGTGCCTCAGTCCCTTTGTATGGTCCAGACGAACCAGGAAATGTGCCACAAACCCGTACCTGAGGCACTTCCGGGGGCCAGCGGGCCCATTTCCAGGCCGGTACATAGACCCATCTAGGGTTAGGCGCGTTTTGCGTAAATTGCCGTTTTTGGCCACGATTGCCGGTTTATGCCCAAAATTCCGCCCAAATACGTCTGTGCGGATGTCCTGTGGCCAATTCAGGCCAAAAACGGGACCAAAAATTTTTGGCCCGAAATCGACTTTTTCCCTGATGTATACATCATGCGTTTTTTCGAGCGGAAAAACTTTTTCTCTGGAACCGGTTCCATTTGTGCCTCAGTCCCTTTGTATGGTCCAGACGAACCAGGAAATGTGCCACAACCCGCACCTGAGGCACTTCCGGGGGCCAGCGGGCCCATTTCCAGGCCGGTACATAGACCCATCTAGGGGAAGGCGCGTTATGCGTAAATAGCCGTTTTTGGCCACGATTGCCGGTTTATGCCCAAAATTCCGCCCAAATACGTCTGTGCGGATGTCCTGTGGCCAATTCAGGCCAAAAACGGGACCAAAAATTTTTGGCCCGAAATCGACTTTTTCCCTGATGTATACATCATGCGTTTTTTCGAGCGGAAAAAGTTTTTCTCTGGAACCGGTTCCATTTGTGCCTCAGTCCCTTTGTATGGTCCAGACGAACCTGGAAATGTGCCACAACCCGTACCTGAGGCACTTCCGGGGGCCAGCGGGCCCATTTCCAGGCCGGTACATAGACCCATCTAGGGTTAGGCGCGTTATGCGTAAATTGCCGTTTTTGGCCACGATTGCAAGTTTATGCCCAAAACTCCGCCCAAATACGTATGTGCGGATGTCCTGTGGCCAATTCAGGCCAAAAACGGGACCAAAAATTTTTGGCCCGAAATCGACTTTTTCCCTGATGTATACATCATGCGTTTTTTCGAGCGGAAAAACTTTTTCTCTGCAACCGGTTCCATTTGTGCCTCAGTCCCTTTGTATGGTCCAGACGAACCAGGAAATGTGCCACAACCCGTACCTGAGGCACTTCCGGGGGCCAGCGGGCCCATTTCCAGGCCGGTACATAAACCCATCTAGGGTTAGGCGCGTTATGCGTAAATTGCCGTTTTTGGCCATGATTGCCGGTTTATGCCCAAAATTCCGCCCAAATACGTCTGTGCGGATGTCCTGTGGCCAATTCAGTCCAAAAACGGGACCAAAATTTTTTGGCCCGAAATCGACTTTTTCCCTGATGTATACATCATGCTTTTTTTCGAGCGGAAAAACTTTTTCTCTGGAACCGGTTCCATTTGTGCCTCAGTCCCTTTGTATGGTCCAGACGAACCAGGAAATGTGCCACAACCCGTACCTGAGGCACTTCCGGGGACCAGCGGGCCCATTTCCAGGCCGGTACATAGACCCATCTAGGGTTAGGCGCGTTATGCGTAAATTGCCGTTTTTGGCCACGATTGCCGGTTTATGCCCAAAATTCCGCCCAAATACGTCTGTGCGGATGTCCTGTGGCCAATTCAGTCCAAAAACTGGAACAAAATTTTTTGGCCGAAATCGACTTTTTCCCTGATGTATACATCATGCCTTTTTTCGAGCGGAAAAACTTTTTCTCTGGAACCGGTTCCATTTGTGCCTCAGTCCCTTTGTATGGTCCAGACGAACCAGGAAATGTGCCACAACCCGTACCTGAGGCACTTCCGGGGGCCAGCGGGCCCATTTCCAGGCCGGTACATAGACCCATCTAGGGTTAGGCGCGTTATGCGTAAATTGCCGTTTTTGGCCACGATTGCCGGTTTATGCTCAAAATTCCGCCCAAATACGTCTGTGCAGATGTCCTGTGGACAATTCAGGCCAAAAACGGGACCGAAATTTTTTGACCCGAAATCGACTTTTTCCCTGATGTATACATCATGCGTTTTTTTGAGCGGAAAAACTTTTTCTCTGGAACCGGTTCCATTTGTGCCTCAGTCCCTTTGTATGTTCCAGACGAACCAGGAAATGTGCCACAACCCGTACCTGAGGCACTTCCGGGGGCCAGCGGGCCAATTTCCAGGCCGGTACATAGACCCGTCTAGGGTTAGGCGCGTTATGCGTAAATTGCCGTTTTTGGCCACGATTGCCGTTTTATGCCCAAAATTCCGCCCAAATACGTCTGTGCGGATGTCCTGTGGCCAATTCAAGCCAAAAACGGGACCAAAAATTTTTGGCCCGAAATCGACTTTTTCCCTGATGTATACATCATGCGTTTTTTCGAGCGGAAAAACTTTTTCTCTGGAACCGGTTCCATTTGTGCCTCAGTCCCTTTGTATGGTCCAGACGAACCAGGAAATGTGCCACAACCCGTACCTGAGGCACTTCCGGGGGCCAGCGGGCCCATTTCCAGGCCGGTACATAGACCCATCTAGGGTTAGGCGCGTTATGCGTAAATTGCCGTTTTTGGCCACGATTGCCGGTTTATGCCAAAAACTCGCCCAAATACGTCTGTGCGGATGTCCTGTGGCCAATTCAGGCCAAAAACGGGACCAAAAATTTTTGGCCCGAAATCGACTTTTTCCCTGATGAATACATCATGCGTTTTTTCGAGGGGAAAAACTTTTTCTCTGGAACCGGTTCCATTTGTGCCTCAGTCCCTTTGTATGGTCCAGACGAACCAGGAAATGTGCCACAACCCGTACCTGAGGCACTTCCGGGGGCCAGCGGGCCCATTTCCAGGCCGGTACATAGACCCATCTAGGGTTAGGCGCGTTATGCGTAAATTGCCGTTTTTGGCCACGATTGCCCGTTTATGCCCAATATTCCGCCCAAATACGTGTGTGCGGATGTCCTGCGGCCAATTCAGTCCAAAAACGGGACCAAAAATTTTTGGCCCGAAATCGACTTTTTCCCTGATGTAAACATCATGCGTTTTTTCGAGCGGAAAAACTTTTTCTCTGGAACCGGTTCCATTTGTACCTCAGTCCCTTTGTATGGTCCAGACGAACCAGAAAATGTGCCACAACCCGTACCTGAGGCACTTCCGGGGGCCAGCGGGCCCATTTCCAGGCCGGTACATAGACCCATCTAGGGTTAGGCGCGTTATGCGTAAATTGCCGTTTTTGGCCATGATTGCCGGTTTATGCCCAAAATTCCGCCCAAATACGTCTGTGCGGATGTCCTGTGTCCAATTCAGGCCAAAAACGGGACCAAACATTTTTGGCCCAAAATTGACTTTTTCCCTGATGTATACATCATGCGTTTTTTCGAGCGGAAAAACTTTTTCTCTGGAACCGGTTCCATTTGTGCCTCAGTCCCTTTGTATGGTCCAGACGAACCAGGAAATGTGCCACAACCCGTACCTGAGGCACTTCCGGGGGCCAGCGGGCCCATTTCCAGGCCGGTACATAGACCCATCTAGGGTTAGGCGCGTTATGCGTAAATTGCCGTTTTTGGCCACGATTGCCGGTTTATGCCCAAAATTCCGCCCAAATACGTCTGTGCGGATGTCCTGTGGCCAATTCAGTCAAAAAACGGGACCAAAAATATTTGGCCCGAAATCGACTTTTTCTCTGTTTTATACATCATGCGTTTTTTCGAGCGGAAAACCTTTTTCTCTGGAACCGGTTCCATTTGTGCCTCAGTCCCTTTGTATGGTCCAGACAAACCAGGAAATGTGCCACAACCCGTACCTGAGGCACTTCCGGAGGACAGCGGGCCCATTTCCAGGCCGGTACATAGACCCATCTAGGGTTAGGCGCGTTATGCGAAAATTGCCGTTTTTGGCCACGATTGCCGGTTTATGCCCAAAATTCCGCCCAAATACGTCTGTGCGGATGTCCTGTGGCCAATTCAGGCCAAAAACGGGACCAAAAACTTTTTGGCCCGAAATCGACTTTTTCCCTGATGTATACATCATGCGTTCTTTCGAGCGGAAAAACTTTTTCTCTGGAACCGGTTCCATTTGTGCCTCAGTCCCTTTGTATGGTCCAGACGAACCAGGAAATGTGCCACAACCCGTACCTGAGGCACTTCCGGGGGCCAGCGGGCCCATTTCCAGGCCGGTACATAGACCCATCTAGGGTTAGGCGCGTTATGCGTAAATTGCCGTTTTTGGCCACGATTGCCGGTTTATGCCCAAAATTCCGCCCAAATATGTCTGTGCGGATGTCCTGTGGCCAATTCAGGCCAAAAACGGGACCAAAAATTCTTGGCCCGAAATCGACTTTTTCCCTGATGTATACATCATGCGTTTTTTTAAGCGGAAAATATTTTTCTCTGGAACCGGTTCCATTTGTGCCTCAGTCCCTTTGTATGGTCCAGACGAACCAGGAAATGTGCCACAACCCGTACCTGAGGCACTTCCGGGGGCCAGCAGGCCCATTTCCAGGCCGGTACATAGACCCATCTAGGGTTAGGCGCGTTATGCGTAAATTGCCGTTTTTGACAACGATTGCCGGTTTATGCCCAAAATTCCGCCCAAATACGTCTGTGCGGATGTCCTGTGGCCAATTCAGTCAAAAAACGGGACCAAAAACTTTTTGGCCCGAAATCGACTTTTTCCCTGATGTATACATCATGCGTTTTTTCGAGCGGAAAAACTTTTTCTCTGGAACCGGTTCCATTTGTGCCTCAGTCCCTTTGTATGTTCCAGACGAACCAGGAAATGTGCCACAACCCGTACCTGAGGCACTTCCGGGGGCCAGCGGGCCCATTTCTAGGCCGGTACATAGACCCATCTAGGGTTAGGCGCGTTATGCGTAAATTGCCGTTTTTGGCCACGATTGCCGGTGTATGCCCAAAATTCCGCCCAAATACGTCTGTGCGGATGTCCTGTGGCCAATTCAGTCCAAAAACGGGACCGACAGTTTTTGGCCTGAAATCGACTTTTTTCCTGATGTATAACATCATGCGTTTTTTCGAGCGGAAAAACTTTTTCTCTGGAACCGGTTCCATTTGTGCCTCAGTCCCTTTGTATGGTCCAGACGAACCAGGAAATGTGCCACAACCCGTACCTGAGGCACTTCCGGGGGCCAGCGGGCTCATTTCCAGGCCGGTACATAGACCCATCTAGGGTTAGGCGCGTTATGCGTAAATTGCCGTTTTTGGCCACGATTGCCGGTTTATGCCCAAAATTCCGCCCAAATACGTCTGTGCGGATGTCCTGTGGCCAATTCAGGTCAAAAACGGGACCAAAAATTCTTGGCCGGAAATCGACATTTTCCCTGATGTATACATCATGCGTTTTTCGAGCGGAAAAACTTTTTCTCTGGAACCGGTTCCATTTGTGCCTCAGTCCCTTTGTATGGTCCAGACGAACCAGGAAATGTGCCACAACCCGTACCTGAGGCACTTCCGGGGGCCAGCGGGCCCATTTCCAGGACCGTACATAGACCCATCTAGGGTTAGGCGCGTTATGCGTAAATTGCCGTTTTTGGCCTCGATTGCCGGTTTATGCCCAAAATTCCGCCCAAATACGTCTGTGCGGATGTCCTGTGGCCAATTCAGTCCAAAAACGGGACCAAAAATTTTTGGCCCGAAATTGACTTTTTCCCTGATGTATACATCATGCGTTTTTTCGAGCGGAAAAACTTTTTCTCTGGAACCGGTTCCATTTGTGCCTCAGTCCCTTTGTATGGTCCAGACGAACCAGGAAATGTGCCACAACCCGTACCTGAGGCACTTCCGGGGGCCAGCGGGCCCATTTCCAGGCCGGTACATAGACCCATCTAGGGTTAGGCGCGTTATGCGTAAATTGCCGTTTTTGGCCACGATTGCCGGTTTATGTCCAAAATTCCGCCCAAATACGTCTGTGCGGATGTCCTGTGGCCAATTCAGTCCAAAAACGGGACCAAAAATTTTTGGCCCAATATTGACTTTTTCCCTGATGTATACATCATGCGTTTTTTCGAGCGGAAAAACTTTTTCTCTGGAACCGGTTCCATTTGTGCCTCAGTCCCTTTGTATGGTCCAGACGAACCAGGAAATGTGCCACAACCCGTACCAGAGGCACTTCCGGGGGCCAGCGGGCTCATTTCCAGGCCGGTACATAGACCCATCTAGGGTTAGGCGCGTTATGCGTAAATTGCCGTTTTTGGCCACGATTGCCGGTTTATGCCCAAAATTCCGCCCAAATACGTCTGTGCGGATGTCCTGTGGCCAAATCAGTCCAATAACGGGACCAAAAATTTTTGGCCCGAAATCGACTTTTTCCCTGATGTATACATCATGCGTTTTTTCGAGCGGAAAAACTTTTTCTCTGGAACCGGTTCCATTTGTGCCTCAGTCCCTTTGTATGGTCCAGACGAACCAGGAAATGTGCCACAACCCGTACCTGAGGCACTTCCGTGGGCCAGCGGGCCCAGTTCCAGGCCGGTACATAGATCCATCTAGGGTTAGGCGCGTTATGCGTAAATTGCCGTTTTTGGCCACGATTGCCGGTTTATGCCCAAAATTACGCCCAAATACGTCTGTGCGGATGTCTTGTGGCCAATTCAGGCCAAAAACGGGACCAAAATTTTTTGGCCCGAAATCGACTTTTTCCCTGATGTATACATCATGCGTTTTTTCGAGCGGAAAAACTTTTTCTCTGGAACCGGTTCCATTTGAGCCTCAGTCCCTTTGTATGGTCCAGACGAACCAGGAAATGTGCCACAACCCGTACCTGAGGCACTTCCGTGGGCCAGCGGGCCCATTTCCAGGCCGGTACATAGACCCATCTAGGGTTAGGCGCGTTATGCGTAAATTGCCGTTTTTGGCCACGATTGCCGGTTTATTCCCAAAATTCCGCCCAAATACGTCTGTGCGGATGTCCTGTGGCCAATTCAGGCCAAAAACGGGACCAAAAATTTTTGGCCCGAAATCGACTTTTTCCCTGATGTATACATCATGCGTTTTTTCGAGCGGAAAATTTTTTTCTCTGGAACCGGTTCCATTTGTGCCTCAGTCCCTTTGTATGGTCCAGACGAACCAGGAAATGTGCCACAACCCGTACCTGAGGCACTTCCGGGGGCCAGCGGGCCCATTTCCAGGCCGGTACATAGACCCATCTAGGGTTAGGCGCGTTTTGCGTAAATTGCCGTTTTTGGCCACGATTGCCGGTTTATGCCCAAAATTCCGCCCAAATACGTCTGTGCGGATGTCCTGTGGCCAATTCAGGCCAAAAACGGGACCAAAAATTTTTGGCCCGAAATCGACTTTTTCCCTGATGTATACATCATGCGTTTTTTCGAGCGGAAAAACTTTTTCTCTGGAACCGGTTCCATTTGTGCCTCAGTCCCTTTGTATGGTCCAGACGAACCAGGAAATGTGCCACAACCCGCACCTGAGGCACTTCCGGGGGCCAGCGGGCCCATTTCCAGGCCGGTACATAGACCCATCTAGGGGAAGGCGCGTTATGCGTAAATAGCCGTTTTTGGCCACGATTGCCGGTTTATGCCCAAAATTCCGCCCAAATACGTCTGTGCGG
Organism: Mactra quadrangularis; assembly: GCA_025267735.1. Taxonomy (NCBI): domain Eukaryota; kingdom Metazoa; phylum Mollusca; class Bivalvia; order Venerida; family Mactridae; genus Mactra; species Mactra quadrangularis. Next base: position 18,005,164 of record CM046295.1, on the reverse strand, counting down.
ATGTCCTGTGGCCAATTCAGGCCAAAAACGGGACCAAAAATTTTTGGCCCGAAATCGACTTTTTCCCTGATGTATACATCATGCGTTTTTTCGAGCGGAAAAACTTTTTCTCTGCAACCGGTTCCATTTGTGCCTCAGTCCCTTTGTATGGTCCAGACGAACCAGGAAATGTGCCACAACCCGTACCTGAGGCACTTCCGGGGGCCAGCGGGCCCATTTCCAGGCCGGTACATAAACCCATCTAGGGTTAGGCGCGTTATGCGTAAATTGCCGTTTTTGGCCATGATTGCCGGTTTATGCCCAAAATTCCGCCCAAATACGTCTGTGCGGATGTCCTGTGGCCAATTCAGTCCAAAAACGGGACCAAAATTTTTTGGCCCGAAATCGACTTTTTCCCTGATGTATACATCATGCTTTTTTTCGAGCGGAAAAACTTTTTCTCTGGAACCGGTTCCATTTGTGCCTCAGTCCCTTTGTATGGTCCAGACGAACCAGGAAATGTGCCACAACCCGTACCTGAGGCACTTCCGGGGACCAGCGGGCCCATTTCCAGGCCGGTACATAGACCCATCTAGGGTTAGGCGCGTTATGCGTAAATTGCCGTTTTTGGCCACGATTGCCGGTTTATGCCCAAAATTCCGCCCAAATACGTCTGTGCGGATGTCCTGTGGCCAATTCAGTCCAAAAACTGGAACAAAATTTTTTGGCCGAAATCGACTTTTTCCCTGATGTATACATCATGCCTTTTTTCGAGCGGAAAAACTTTTTCTCTGGAACCGGTTCCATTTGTGCCTCAGTCCCTTTGTATGGTCCAGACGAACCAGGAAATGTGCCACAACCCGTACCTGAGGCACTTCCGGGGGCCAGCGGGCCCATTTCTAGGCCGGTACATAGACCCATCTAGGGTTAGGCGCGTTATGCGTAAATTGCCGTTTTTGGCCACGATTGCCGGTTTATGCTCAAAATTCCGCCCAAATACGTCTGTGCAGATGTCCTGTGGACAATTCAGGCCAAAAACGGGACCGAAATTTTTTGGCCCGAAATCGACTTTTTCCCTGATGTATACATCATGCGTTTTTTTGAGCGGAAAAACTTTTTCTCTGGAACCGGTTCCATTTGTGCCTCAGTCCCTTTGTATGTTCCAGACGAACCAGGAAATGTGCCACAACCCGTACCTGAGGCACTTCCGGGGGCCAGCGGGCCAATTTCCAGGCCGGTACATAGACCCATCTAGGGTTAGGCGCGTTATGCGTAAATTGCCGTTTTTGGCCACGATTGCCGTTTTATGCCCAAAATTCCGCCCAAATACGTCTGTGCGGATGTCCTGTGGCCAATTCAAGCCAAAAACGGGACCAAAAATTTTTGGCCCGAAATCGACTTTTTCCCTGATGTATACATCATGCGTTTTTTCGAGCGGAAAAACTTTTTCTCTGGAACCGGTTCCATTTGTGCCTCAGTCCCTTTGTATGGTCCAGACGAACCAGGAAATGTGCCACAACCCGTACCTGAGGCACTTCCGGGGGCCAGCGGGCCCATTTCCAGGCCGGTACATAGACCCATCTAGGGTTAGGCGCGTTATGCGTAAATTGCCGTTTTTGGCCACGATTGCCGGTTTATGCCAAAAATTCCGCCCAAATACGTCTGTGCGGATGTCCTGTGGCCAATTCAGGCCAAAAACGGGACCAAAAATTTTTGGCCCGAAATCGACTTTTTCCCTGATGAATACATCATGCGTTTTTTCGAGGGGAAAAACTTTTTCTCTGGAACCGGTTCCATTTGTGCCTCAGTCCCTTTGTATGGTCCAGACGAACCAGGAAATGTGCCACAACCCGTACCTGAGGCACTTCCGGGGGCCAGCGGGCCCATTTCCAGGCCGGTACATAGACCCATCTAGGGTTAGGCGCGTTATGCGTAAATTGCCGTTTTTGGCCACGATTGCCCGTTTATGCCCAATATTCCGCCCAAATACGTGTGTGCGGATGTCCTGCGGCCAATTCAGTCCAAAAACGGGACCAAAAATTTTTGGCCCGAAATCGACTTTTTCCCTGATGTAAACATCATGCGTTTTTTCGAGCGGAAAAACTTTTTCTCTGGAACCGGTTCCATTTGTACCTCAGTCCCTTTGTATGGTCCAGACGAACCAGAAAATGTGCCACAACCCGTACCTGAGGCACTTCCGGGGGCCAGCGGGCCCATTTCCAGGCCGGTACATAGACCCATCTAGGGTTAGGCGCGTTATGCGTAAATTGCCGTTTTTGGCCATGATTGCCGGTTTATGCCCAAAATTCCGCCCAAATACGTCTGTGCGGATGTCCTGTGTCCAATTCAGGCCAAAAACGGGACCAAACATTTTTGGCCCAAAATCGACTTTTTCCCTGATGTATACATCATGCGTTTTTTCGAGCGGAAAAACTTTTTCTCTGGAACCGGTTCCATTTGTGCCTCAGTCCCTTTGTATGGTCCAGACGAACCAGGAAATGTGCCACAACCCGTACATGAGGCACTTCCGGGGGCCAGCGGGCCCATTTCCAGGCCGGTACATAGACCCATCTAAGGTTAGGCGCGTTATGCGTAAATTGCCGTTTTTGGCCACGATTGCCGGTTTATGCCCAAAATTCCGCGAAAATACGTCTGTGCGGATGTCCTGTGGCCAATTCAGGCCAAAAACCGGACCAAAAATTTTTGGCCCGAAATCAACTTTTTCCCATCATGCGTTTTTTCGAGCGGAAAAACTTTTTCTCTGGAACCGGTTCCATTTGTGCCTCAGTCCCTTTGTATGGTCCAGACGAACCAGGAAATGTGCCACAACCCGTACCTGAGGCACTTCCGGGGGCCAGCGGGCCCATTTCCAGGCCGGTACATAGACCCATCTAGGGTTAGACGCGTTATGCGTAAATTGCCGTTTTTGGCCACGATTGCCGGTTTATGCCCAAAATTCCGCCCAAATACGTCTGTGCGGATGTCCTGTGGCCAATTCAGGCCAAAAACGGGACCAAAAATATTTGGCCCGAAATCGACTTTTTCCCTGATGTATACATCATGCGTTTTTTCGAGCGGAAAAACTTTTTCTCTGGAACCGGTTCCATTTGTGCCTCAGTCCCTTTGTATGGTCCAGACGACCCAGGAAATGTGCCACAACCCGTACCTGAGGCACTTCTGGGGGCCAGCGGGCTCATTTCCAGGCCGGTACATAGACCCATCTAGGGTTAGGCGCGTTATGCGTAAATTGCCGTTTTTGGCCACGATTGCCGGTTTATGCCCAAAATTCCGCCCAAATACGTCTGTGCGGATGTCCTGTGGCCAATTCAGTCCAAAAACGGGACCAAGAATTTTTGGCCCGATATCGACTTTTTCCCTGATGTATACATCATGCCTTTTTTTGAGCGGAAAAACTTTTTCTCTGGAACCGGTTCCATTTGTGCCTCAGTCCCTTTGTATGGTCCAGACGAACCAGGAAATGTGCCACAACCCGTACCTGAGGCACTTCCGGGGGCCAGCGGGCCCATTTCCAGGCCGGTACATAGACACATCTAGGGTTAGGCGCGTTATGCGTAAATTGCCGTTTTTGGCCACGATTGCCGGTTTATGCCCAAAATTCCGCCCAAATACGTCTGTGCGGGCGTCCTGTGGCCAATTCAGTCCAAAAACGGGACCAAATATTTTTGGCCCAAAATCGACTTTTTCCCTGATGTATACATCATGCGTTTTTTTGAGCGGAAAAACTTTTTTTCTGGAACCGGTTCCATTTGTGCCTCAGTCCCTTTGTATGGTCCAGACGAACCAGGAAATGTGCCACAACCCGTACCTGAGGCACTTCCGGGGGCCAGCGGGCCCATTTCCAGGCCGGTACATAGACCCATCTAGGGTTAGGCGCGTTATGCGTAAATTGCCGTTTTTGGCCTCGATTGCCGGTTTATGCCCAAAATTCCGCCCAAATACGTCTGTGCGGATGTCCTGTGGCCAATTCAGTCCAAAAACGGGACCAAAAATTTTTGGCCCGAAATCGACTTTTTCCCTGATGTATACATCATGCGTTTTTTCGAGCGGAAAAACTTTTTCTCTGGAACCGGTTCCCTTTGTGCCTCAGTCCCTTTGTATGGTCCAGACGAACCAGGAAATGTGCCACAACCCGTACCTGAGGCACTTCCGGGGTCCAGCGGGCCCATTTCCCGGCCGGTACATAGACCCATCTAGGGTTAGGCGCGTTATACGTAAATTGCCGTTTTTGGCCTCGATTGCCGGTTTATGCCCAAAATTCCGCCCAAATACGTCTGTGCGGATGTCCTGTGGCCAATTCAGTCCAAAAACGGGACCAAAAATTTTTGGCCCGAAATTGACTTTTTCCCTGATGTATACATCATGCGTTTTTTCGAGCGGAAAAACTTTTTCTCTGGAACCGGTTCCATTTGTGCCTCAGTCCCTTTGTATGGTCCAGACGAACCAGGAAATGTGCCACAACCCGTACCTGAGGCACTTCCGGGGGCCAGCGGGCCCATTTCCAGGCCGGTACATAGACCCATCTAGGGTTAGGCGCGTTATGCGTAAATTGCCGTTTTTGGCCACGATTGCCGGTTTATGCCCAAAATTCCGCCCAAATACGTCTGTGCGGATGTCCTGTGGCCAATTCAGGCCAAAAACGGGACCAAACATTTTTGGCCCGAAATCGACTTTTTCCCTGATGTATACATCATGCGTTTTTTCGAGCGGAAAAACTTTTTCTCTGGAACCGGCTCCATTTGTGCCTCAGTCCCGTTGTATGGTCCAGACGAACCAGGAAATGTTCCACAACCCGTACCTGAGGCACTTCCGGGGGCCAGCGAGCCCATTTCCAGGCCAGTACATAGACCCATCTAGGGTTAGGCGCGTTATGCGTAAATTGCACGGTATACTTTGCGGCTCTGTTGCCATGGCGTACCTCGGTGTGCGACTGTGATTTTTTGCAGTTTGGTTGCTAACCATCTAGGACACCTGAAAAACGTGTTTAAACACCAAACCCTAGAGGTTCAGGTACCGAGAAAACCCGTGCAAATCTCGGGACACCAGGATGAGGGGCGACTTTGGGGCTCTGTAGCCACTGCGCATCTTACTGCGCATGTATAATTTTTGTGCAAATGGGTTGCTAACTACGTGGGGCATTGGGAAAATGTGTTTAAACAAGTAAGTAACTACAGTAAGGTAGCAAAAAACGCGTGCAACCCTCGGGACACCAGGATGAGGCGGCCATTTTTGCTGTTCTAAAGCCCTATATAGCCATATTGCACGGAATAATTTGCGGCTCTGTTGCCATGGCGCACCTCGGTGTGCGACTGTGATTTTTTGCAGTTTGGTTGCTAATCATCTAGGACACCTGAAAAACGTGTTTAAACACCAAACCCTAGAGGTTCAGGTACCGAGAAAACACGTGCAAATCTCGGGACACCAGGATGAGGGGCGACTTTGGGGCTCTGTAGCCACTGCGCATCTCACTGCGCAGGTATGATTTTTGTGCAAATGGGTTGCTAACTACGTGGGGCATTGGGAAAATGTGTTTAAACAAGTAAGTAACTACAGTAAGGTAGCAAAAAACGCGTGCAACCCTCGGGACACCAGGATGAGGCGGCCATTTTTGCTGTTCTAAAGCCCTATATAGCCATATTGCACGGTATACTTTGCGGCTTTGTTTCCATGGCGCACCTCGGTGTGCGACTGTGATTTTTTGCAGTTTGGTTGCTAACCATCTAGGACACCTGAAAAACGTGTTTAAACACCAAACCCTAGAGGTTCAGGTACCGAGAAAACCCGTGCAAATCTCGGGACACCAGGATGAGGGGCGAATTTGGGGCTCTGTAGCCACTGCGCATCTCACTGCGCAGGTATGATTTTTGTGCAAATGGGTTGCTTACTACGTGGGGCATTGGGAAAATGTGTTTAAACAAGTAAGTAACTACAGTAAGGTAGCAAAAAACGCGTGCAACCATCGGGACACCAGGATGAGGCGGCCATTTTTGCTGTTCTAAAGCCCTATGTAGCCATATTGCACGGTATACTTTGCGGCTCTGTTGCCATGGCGCACCTCGGTGTGCGACTGTGATTTTTTGCAGTTTGGTTGCTAACCATCTAGGACACCTGAAAAACGTGTTTAAACACCATACCCTAGAGGTTCAGGTACCGAGAAAACCCGTGCAAATCTCGGGACACCAGGATTAGGGGCGACTTTGGGGCTCTGTAGCCACTGCGCATCTCACTGCGCAGGTATGATTTTTGTGCAAATGGGTTGCTAACTACGTGGGGCATTGGGAAAATGTGTTTAAACAAGTAAGTAACTACAGTAAGGTAGCAAAAAACGCGTGCAACCCTCGGGACACCAGGATGAGGCGGCCATTTTTGCTGTTCTAAAGCCCTATATAGCCATATTGCACGGTATACTTTGCGGCTCTGTTGCCATGGCGCACCTCGGTGTGCGACTGTGATTTTTTGCAGTTTGGTTGCTAACCATCTAGGACACCTGAAAAACGTGTTTAAACACCAAACCCTAGAGGTTCAGGTACCGAGAAAACCCGTGCAAATCTCGGGACACCAGGATGAGGGGCGACTTTGGGGCTCTGTAGCCACTGCGCATCTCACTGCGCAGGTATGATTTTTGTGCAAATGGGTTGCTAACCACGTGGGGCATTGGGAAAATGTGTTTAAACAAGTAAGTAACTTCAGTAAGGTAGCAAAAAACGCGTGCAACCCTCGGGACACCAGGATGAGGCGGCCATTTTTGATGTTCTAAAGCCCTATATAGCCATATTGCACGGTATACTTTGCGGCTCTGTTGCCATGGCGCACCTCGGTGTGCGACTGTGATTTTTTGCAGTTTGGTTGCTAACCATCTAGGACACCTGAAAAACGTGTTTAAACACCAAACCCTAGAGGTTCAGGTACCGAGAAAACCCGTGCAAATCTCAGGACACCAGGATAAGGGGAGACTTTGGGGCTCTGTAGCCACTGCGCATCTCACTGCGCAGGTATGATTTTTGTGCAAATGGGTTGCTAACTACGTGGGGCATTGGGAAAATGTGTTTAAACAAGTAAGTAACTACAGTAAGGTAGCAAAAAACGCGTGCAACCCTCGGGACACCAGGATGAGGCGGCCATTTTTGCTGTTCTAAAGCCCTATATAGCCATATTGCACGGTATACTTTGCGGCTCTGTTGCCATGGCGCACCTCGGTGTGCGACTGTGATTTTTTGCAGTTTGGTTGCTAACCATCTAGGACACCTGAAAAACGTGTTTAAACACCAAACCCTAGAGGTTCAGGTACCGAGAAAACCCGTGCAAATCTCGGGACACCAGGATGAGGGGCGACTTTGGGGCTCTGTAGCCACTGCGCATCTCACTGCGCAGGTATGATTTTTGTGCAAATGGGTTGCTAACTACGTGGGGCATTGGGAAAATGTGTTTAAACAAGTAAGTAACTACAGTAAGGTAGCAAAAAAACGCGTGCAACCCTCGGGACACCAGGATGAGGCGGCCATTTTTGCTGTTCTAAAGCCCTATATAGCCATATTGCACGGTATAATTTGCGGCTCTGTTGCCATGGCGCACCTCGGTGTGCGACTGTGATTTTTTGCAGTTTGGTTGCAAACCATCTAGGACACCTGAAAAACGTGTTTAAACACCAAACCCTAGAGGTTCAGGTACCGAGAAAACCCGTGCAAATCTCGGGACACCAGGATGAGGGGCGACTTTGGGGCTCTGTAGCCACTGCGCATCTCACTGCGCAGGTATGATTTTTGTGCAAATGGGTTGCTAACTACGTGGGGCATTGGGAAAATGTGTTTAAACAAGTAAGTAACTACAGTAAGGTAGCAAAAAACGCGTGCAACCCTCTGGACACCAGGATGAGGCGGCCATTTTTGCTGTTCTAAAGCCCTATATAGCCATATTGCACGGTATACTTTGCGGCTCTGTTGCCATGGCGCACCTCGGTGTGCGACTGTGATTTTTTGCAGTTTGGTTGCTAACCATCTAGGACACCTGAAAAACGTGTTTAAACACCAAACCCTAGAGGTTCAGGTACCGAGAAAACCCGTGCAAATCTCGGGACACCAGGATGAGGGGCGACTTTGGGGCTCTGTAGCCACTGCGCATCTCACTGCGCAGGTATGATTTTTGTGCAAATGGGTTGCTAACTACGTGGGGCATTGGGAAAATGTGTTTAAACAAGTAAGTAACTACAGTAAGGTAGCAAAAAACGCGTGCAACCCTCGGGACACCAGGATGAGGCGGCCATTTTTGCTGTTCTAAAGCCCTATATAGCCATATTGCACGGTATATTTTGCGGCTCTGTTGCCATGGCGCACCTCGGTGTGCGACTGTGATTTTTTGCAGTTTGGTTGCTAACCATCTAGGACACCTGAAAAACGTGTTTAAACACCAAACCCTAGAGGTTCAGGTACCGAGAAAACCCGTGCAAATCTCGGGACACCAGGATGAGGGGCAACTTTGGGGCTCTGTAGCCACTGTGCATCTCACTGCGCAGGTATGATTTTTGTGCAAATGGGTTGCTAACTACGTGGGGCATTGGGAAAATGTGTTTAAACAAGTAAGTAACTACAGTAAGGTAGCAAAAAACGCGTGCAACCCTCGGGACACCAGGATGAGGCGGCCATTTTTGCTGTTCTAAAGCCCTATATAGCCATATTGCACGGTATACTTTGCGGCTCTGTTGCCATGGCGCACCTCGGTGTGCGACTGTGATTTTTTGCAGTTTGGTTGCTAACCATCTAGGACACCTGAAAAACGTGTTTAAACACCAAACCCTAGAGGTTCCGGTACCGAGAAAACCCGTGCAAATCTCGGGACACCAGGATGAGGGGCGATTTTGGGGCTCTGTAGCCACTGCGCATCTCACTGCGCAGGTATGATTTTTGTGCAAATGGGTTGCTAACTACGTGGGGCATTGGGAAAATGTGTTTAAACAAGTAAGTAACTACAGTAAGGTAGCAAACAACGCGTGCAACCCTCGGGACACCAGGATGAGGCGGCCATTTTTGCTGTTCTAAAGCCCTATATAGCCATATTGCACGGTATACTTTGCGGCTCTGTTGCCATGGCGCACCTCGGTGTGCGACTGTGATTTTTTGCAGTTTGGTTGCTAACCATCTAGGACACCTGAAAAACGTGTTTAAACACCAAACCCTAGAGGTTCAGGTACCGAGAAAACCCGTGCAAATCTCGGGACACCAGGATGAGGGGCGACTTTGGGGCTCTGTAGCCACTGCGCATCTCACTGCGCAGGTATGATTTTTGTGCAAATGGGTTGCTAACTACGTGGGGCATTGGGAAAATGTGTTTAAACAAGTAAGTAACTACAGTAAGGTAGCAAAAAACGCGTGCAACCCTCGGGACACCAGGATGAGGCGGCCATTTTTGCTGTTCTAAAGCCCTATATAGCCATATTGCACGGTATACTTTGCGGCTCTGTTGCCATGGCGAACCTCGGTGTGCGACTGTGATTTTTTGCAGTTTGGTTGCTCACCATCTAGGACACCTGAAAAACGTGTTTAAACACCAAACCCTAGAGGTTCAGGTACCGAGAAAACCCGTGCAAATCTCGGGACACCAGGATGAGGGGCGACTTTGGGGCTCTGTAGCCACTGCGCATCTCACTGCGCAGGTATGATTTTTGTGCAAATGGGTTGCTAACCACGTGGGGCATTGGGAAAATGTGTTTAAACAAGTAAGTAACTTCAGTAAGGTAGCAAAAAACGCGTGCAACCCTCGGGACACCAGGATGAGGCGGCCATTTTTGCTGTTCTAAAGCCCTATATAGCCATATTGCACGGTATACTTTGCGGCTCTGTTGCCATGGCGCACCTCGGTGTGCGACTGTGATTTTTTGCAGTTTGGTTGCTAACCATCTAGGACACCTGAAAAACGTGTTTAAACACCAAACCCTAGAGGTTCAGGTACCGAGAAAACCCGTGCAAATCTCAGGATACCAGGATAAGGGGCGACTTTGGGGCTCTGTAGCCACTGCGCATCTCACTGCGCAGGTATGATTTTTGTGCAAATGGGTTGCTAACTACGTGGGGCATTGGGAAAATGTGTTTAAACAAGTAAGTAACTACAGTAAGGTAGCAAAAAACGCGTGCAACCCTCGGGACACCAGGATGAGGCGGCCATTTTTGCTGTTCTAAAGCCCTATATAGCCATATTGCACGGTATACTTTGCGGCTCTGTTGCCATGGCGCACCTCGGTGTGCGACTGTGATTTTTTGCAGTTTGGTTGCTAACCATCTAGGACACCTGAAAAACGTGTTTAAACACCAAACCCTAGAGGTTCAGGTACCGAGAAAACCCGTGCAACTCTCGGGACACCAGGATGAGGGGCGACTTTGGGGCTCTGTAGCCACTGCGCATCTCACTGCGCAGGTATGATTTTTGTGCAAATGGGTTGCTAAATACGTGGGGCATTGGGAAAATGTGTTTAAACAAGTAAGTAACTACAGTAAGGTAGCAAAAGACGCGTGCAACCCTCGGGACACCAGGATGAGGCGGCCATTTTTGCTGTTCTAAAGCCCTATATAGCCATATTGCACGGTATACTTTGCGGCTCTGTTGCCATTACGCACCTCGGTGTGCGACTGTGATTTTTTGCAGTTTGGTTGCTAACCATCTAGGACACCTGAAAAACGTGTTTAAACACCAAACCCTAGAGGTTCAGGTACCGAGAAAACCCGTGCAAATCTCGGGACACCAGGATGAGGGGCGACTTTGGGGCTCTGTAGCCACTGCGCATCTCACTGCGCAGGTATGATTTTTGTGCAAATGGGTTGCTAACTACGTGGGGCATTGGGAAAATGTGTTTAAACAAGTAAGTAACTACAGTAAGGTAGCAAAAAACGCGTGCAACCCTCGGGACACCAGGATGAGGCGGCCATTTTTGCTGTTCTAAAGCCCTATATAGCCATATTGCACGGTATACTTTGCGGCTCTGTTGCCATGGCGCACCTCGGTGTGCGACTGTGATTTTTTGCAGTTTAGTTGCTAACCATCTAGGACACCTGAAAAACGTGTTTAAACACCAAACCCTAGAGGTTCAGGTACCGAGAAAACCCGTGCAAATCTCGGGACACCAGGATGAGGGGCGACTTTGGGGCTCTGTAGCCACTGCGCATCTCACTGCGCAGGTATGATTTTTGTGCAAATGGGTTGCTAACTACGTGGGGCATTGGGAAAATGTGTTTAAACAAGTAAGTAACTACAGTAAGGTAGCAAAAAACGCGTGCAACCCTCGGGACACCAGGATGAGGCGGCCATTTTTGCTGTTCTAAAGCCCTATATAGCCATATTGCACGGTATACTTTGCGGCTCTGTTGCCATGGCGCACCTCGGTGTGCGACTGTGATTTTTTGCAGTTTGGTTGCTAACCATCTAGGACACCTGAAAAACGTGTTTAAACACCAAACCCTAGAGGTTCAGGTACCGAGAAAACCCGTGCAAATCTCGGGACACCAGGATGAGGGGCGATTTTGGGGCTCTGTAGCCACTGCGCATCTCACTGCGCAGGTATGATTTTTGTCCAAATGGGTTGATAACTACGTGGGGCATTGGGAAAATGTGTTTAAACAAGTAAGTAACTACAGTAAGGTAGCAAAAAACGCGTGCAACCCTCGGGACACCAGGATGAGGCGGCCATTTTTGCTGTTCTAAAGCCCTATATAGCCATATTGCACGGTATACTTTGCGGCTCTGTTGCCATGGCGCACCTCGGTGTGCGACTGTGATTTTTTGCAGTTTGGTTGCTAACCATCTAGGACACCTGAAAAACGTGTTTAAACACCAAACCCTAGAGGTTCAGGTACCGAGAAAACCCGTGCAAATCTCGGGACACCAGGATGAGGGGCGATTTTGGGGCTCTGTAGCCACTGCGCATCTCACTGCGCAGGTATGATTTTTGTGCAAATGGGTTGCCAACTACGTGGGGCATTGGGAAAATTTTTTTAAACAAGTAAGTAACTACAGTAAGGTAGCAAAAAACGCGTGCAACCCTCGGGACACCAGGATGAGTCGGCCATTTTTGCTGTTCTAAAGCCCTATATAGCCATATTGCACGGTATACTTTGCGGCTCTGTTGTCATGGCGCACCTCGGTGTGCGACTGTGATATTTTGCAGTTTGGTTGCTAACCATCTAGGACACCTGAAAAACGTGTTTAAACACCAAACCCTAGAGGTTCAGGTACCGAGAAAACCCGTGCAAATCTCGGGACACCAGGATGAGGGGCGACTTTGGGGCTCTGTAGCCACTGCGCATCTCACTGCGCAGGTATGATTTTTGTGCAAATGGTTTGCTAACTACGTGGGGCATTGGGAAAATGTGTTTAAACAAGTAAGTAACTACAGTAAGGTAGCAAAAAACGCGTGCAACCCTCGGGACACCAGGATGAGGCGGCCATTTTTGCTGTTCTAAAGCCCTATATAGCCATATTGCACGGTATACTTTGCGGCTCTGTTGCCATGGCGCACCTCGGTGTGCGACTGTGATTTTTTGCAGTTTGGTTGCTAACCATCTAGGACACCTGAAAAACGTGTTTAAACACCAAACCCTAGAGGTTCAGGTACCGAGAAAACCCGTGCAAATCTCGGGACACCAGGATGAGGGGCGACTTTGGGGCTCTGTAGCCACTGCGCATCTCACTGCGCAGGTATGATTTTTGTGCAAATGGGTTGCTAACTACGTGGGGCATTGGGAAAATGTGTTTAAACAAGTAAGTAACTACAGTAAGGTAGCAAAAAACGCGTGCAACCCTCGGGACACCAGGATGAGGCGGCCATTTTTGCTGTTCTAAAGCCCTATATAGCCATATTGCACGGTATACTTTGCGGCTCTGTTGCCATGGCGCACCTCGGTGTGCGACTGTGATTTTTTGCAGTTTGGTTGCTAACCATCTAGGACATCTGGAAAACGTGTTTAAACACCAAACCCTAGAGGTTCAGGTACCGAGAAAACCCGTGCAAATCTCGGGACACCAGGATGAGGGGCGATTTTGGGGCTCTGTAGCCACTGCGCATCTCACTGCGCAGGTATGATTTTTGTGCAAATGGGTTGCTAACTACGTGGGGCATTGGGAAAATGTGTTTAAACAAGTAAGTAACTACAGTAAGGTAGCAAAAAACGCGTGCAACCCTCGGGACACCAGGATGAGGCGGCCATTTTTGCTGTTCTAAAGCCCTATATAGCCATATTGCACGGTATACTTTGCGGCTCTGTTGCCATGGCGCACCTCGGTGTGCGACTGTGATTTTTTGCAGTTTGGTTGCTAACCATCTAGGACACCTGAAAAACGTGTTTAAACACCAAACCCTAGAGGTTCAGGTACCGAGAAAACCCGTGCAAATCTCGGGACACCAGGATTAGGGGCGACTTTGGGGCTCTGTAGCCACTGCGCATCTCACTGCGCAGGTATGATTTTTGTGCAAATGGGTTGCTAACTACGTGGGGCATTGGGAAAATGTGTTAAAACAAGTAAGTAACTACAGTAAGGTAGCAAAAAACGCGTGCAACCCTCGGGACACCAGGATGAGGCGGCCATTTTTGCTGTTCTAAAGCCCTATATAGCCATATTGCACGGTATACTTTGCGGCTCTGTTGCCATGGCGCACCTCGGTGTGCGACTGTGATTTTTTGCAGTTTGGTTGCTAACCATCTAGGACACCTGAAAAACGTGTTTAAACACCAAACCCTAGAGGTTCAGGTACCGAGAAAACCCGTGCAAATCTCGGGACACCAGGATGAGGGGCGACTTTGGGGCTCTGTAGCCACTGCGCATCTCACTGCGCAGGTATGATTTTTGTGCAAATGGGTTGCTAACTACGTGGGGCATTGGGAAAATGTGTTTAAACAAGTAAGTAACTACAGTAAGGTAGCAAAAAACGCGTGCAACCCTCGGGACACCAGGATGAGGCGGCCATTTTTGCTGTTCTAAAGCCCTATATAGCCATATTGCACGGTATACTTTGCGGCTCTGTTGCCATGGCGCACCTCGGTGTGCGACTGTGATTTTTTGCAGTTTGGTTGCTAACCATCTAGGACACCTGAAAAACGTGTTTAAACACCAAACCCTAGAGGTTCAGGTACCGAGAAAACCCGTGCAAATCTCGGGACACCAGGATGAGGGGCGACTTTGGGGCTCTGTAGCCACTGCGCATCTCACTGCGCAGGTATGATTTTTGTGCAAATGGGTTGCTAACTACGTGGGGCATTGGGAAAATGTGTTTAAACAAGTAAGTAACTACAGTAAGGTAGCAAAAAACGCGTGCAACCCTCGGGACACCAGGAAGAGGCGGCCATTTTTGCTGTTCTAAAGCCCTATATAGCCTAATTGCACGGTATACTTTGCGGCTCTGTTGCCATGGCGCACCTCGGTGTGCGACTGTGATTTTTTGCAGTTTGGTTGCTAACCATCTAGGACACCTGAAAAACGTGTTTAAACACCAAACTCTAGAGGTTCAGGTACCGAGAAAACCCGTGCAAATCTCGGGACACCAGGATGAGGGGCGACTTTGGGGCTCTGTAGCCACTGCGCATTTCACTGCGCAGGTATGATTTTTGTGCAAATGGGTTGCTAACTACGTGGGGCATTGGGAAAATGTGTTTAAACAAGTAAGTAACTACAGTAAGGTAGCAAAAAACGCGTGCAACCCTCGGGACACCAGGATGAGGCGGCCATTTTTGCTGTTCTAAAGCCCTATATAGCCATAATTGCACGGTATACTTTGCGGCTCTGTTGCCATGGCGCACCTCGGTGTGCGACTGTGATTTTTTGCAGTTTGGTTGCTAACCATCTAGGACACCTGAAAAACGTGTTTAAACACCAAACCCTAGAGGTTCAGGTACCGAGAAAACCCGTGCAAATCTCGGGACACCAGGATGAGGGGCGACTTTGGGGCTCTGTAGCCACTGCGCATCTCACTGCGCAGGTATGATTTTTGTGCAAATGGGTTGCTAACTACGTGGGGCATTGGGAAAATGTGTTTAAACAAGTAAGTAACTACAGTAAGGTAGCAAAAAACGCGTGCAACCCTCGGGACACCAGGATGAGGCGGCCATTTTTTGCTGTTCTAAAGCCCTATATAGCCATATTGCACGGTATACTTTGCGGCTCTGTTGCCATGGCGCACCTCGGTGTGCGACTGTGATTTTTTGCAGTTTGGTTGCTAACCATCTAGGACACCTGAAAAACGTGTTTAAACACCAAACCCTAGAGGTTCAGGTACCGAGAAAACCCGTGCAAATCTCGGGACACCAGGATGAGGGGCGACTTTGGGGCTCTGTAGCCACTGCGCATCTCACTGCGCAGGTATGATTTTTGTGCAAATGGGTTGCTAACTACGTGGGGCATTGGGAAAATGTGTTTAAACAAGTAAGTAACTACAGTAAGGTAGCAAAAAACGCGTGCAACCCTCGGGACACCAGGAAGAGGCGGCCATTTTTGCTGTTCTAAAGCCCTATATAGCCTAATTGCACGGTATACTTTGCGGCTCTGTTGCCATGGCGCACCTCGGTGTGCGACTGTGATTTTTTGCAGTTTGGTTGCTAACCATCTAGGACACCTGAAAAACGTGTTTAAACACCAAACTCTAGAGGTTCAGGTACCGAGAAAACCCGTGCAAATCTCGGGGACACCAGGATGAGGGGCGACTTTGGGGCTCTGTAGCCACTGCGCATTTCACTGCGCAGGTATGATTTTTGTGCAAATGGGTTGCTAACTACGTGGGGCATTGGGGAAAATGTGTTTAAACAAGTAAGTAACTACAGTAAGGTAGCAAAAAACGCGTGCAACCCTCGGGACACCAGGATGAGGCGGCCATTTTTGCTGTTCTAAAGCCCTATATAGCCATATTGCACGGTATACTTTGCGGCTCTGTTGCCATGGCGCACCTCGGTGTGCGACTGTGATTTTTTGCAGTTTGGTTGCTAACCATCTAGGACACCTGAAAAACGTGTTTAAACACCAAACCCTAGAGGTTCAGGTACCGAGAAAACCCGTGCAAATCTCGGGACACCAGGATGAGGGGCGACTTTGGGGCTCTGTAGCCACTGCGCATCTCACTGCGCAGGTATGATTTTTGTGCAAATGGGTTGCTAACCACGTGGGGCATTGGGAAAATGTGTTTTAAACAAGTAAGTAACTTCAGTAAGGTAGCAAAAAACGCGTGCAACCCTCGGGACACCAGGATGAGGCGGCCATTTTTGCTGTTCTAAAGCCCTATATAGCCATATTGCACGGTATACTTTGCGGCTCTGTTGCCATGGCGCACCTCGGTGTGCGACTGTGATTTTTTGCAGTTTGGTTGCTAACCATCTAGGACACCTGAAAAACGTGTTTTAAACACCAAACCCTAGAGGTTCAGGGTACCGAGAAAACCCGTGCAAATCTCAGGACACCAGGATAAGGGGGCGACTTTGGGGCTCTGTAGCCACTGCGCATCTCACTGCGCAGGTATGATTTTTGTGCAAATGGGTTGCTAACTACGTGGGGCATTGGGAAAATGTGTTTAAACAAGTAAGTAACTAAGCAAAAAACGCGTGCAACCCTCGGGACACCAGGATGAGGCGGCCATTTTTGCTGTTCTAAAGCCCTATATAGCCATATTGCACGGTATACTTTGCGGCTCTGTTGCCATGGCGCACCTCGGTGTGCGACTGTGATTTTTTGCAGTTTGGTTGCTAACCATCTAGGACACCTGAAAAACGTGTTTAAACACCAAACCCTAGAGGTTCAGGTACCGAGAAAACCCGTGCAAATCTCGGGACACCAGGATGAGGGGCGACTTTGGGGCTCTGTAGCCACTGCGCATCTCACTGCGCAGGTATGATTTTTGTGCAAATGGGTTGCTAACTACGTGGGGCATTGGGAAAATGTGTTTAAACAAGTAAGTAACTACAGTAAGGTAGCAAAAAACGCGTGCAACCCTCGGGACACCAGGATGAGGCGGCCATTTTTGCTGTTCTAAAGCCCTATATAGCCATATTGCACGGTATACTTTGCGGCTCTGTTGCCATGGCGCACCTCGGTGTGCGACTGTGATTTTTTGCAGTTTGGTTGCTAACCATCTAGGACACCTGAAAAACGTGTTTAAACACCAAACCCTAGAGGTTCAGGTACCGAGAAAACCCGTACAAATCTCGGGACACCAGGATGAGGGGCGACTTTGGGGCTCTGTAGCCACTGCGCATCTCACTGCGCAGGTATGATTTTTGTGCAAATGGGTTGCTAACTACGTGGGTCATTGGGAAAATGTGTTTAAACAAGTAAGTAACTACTGTAAGGTAGCAAAAAACGCGTGCAACCCTCGGGACACCAGGATGAGGCGGCCATTTTTGCTGTTCTAAAGCCCTATATAGCCATATTGCACGGTATACTTTGCGGCTCTGTTGCCATGGCGCACCTTGGTGTGCGACTGTGATTTTTTGCAGTTTGGTTGCTAACCATCTAGGACACCTGAAAAACGTGTTTAAACACCAAACCCTAGAGGTTCAGGTACCGAGAAAACCCGTGCAAATCTCGGGACACCAGGATGAGGGGCGACTTTGGGGCTCTGTAGCCACTGCGCATCTCACTGCGCAGGTATGATTTTTGTGCAAATGGGTTGCTAACTACGTGGGGCATTGGGAAAATGTGTTTAAACAAGTAAGTAACTACAGTAAGGTAGCAAAAAACGCGTGCAACCCTCGGGACACCAGGATGAGGCGGCCATTTTTGCTGTTCTAAAGCCCTATATAGCCATATTGCACGGTATACTTTGCGGCTCTGTTGCCATGGCGCACCTCGGTGTGCGACTGTGATTTTTTGCAGTTTGGTTGCTAACCATCTAGGACACCTGAAAAACGTGTTTAAACACCAAACCCTAGAGGTTCAGGTACCGAGAAAACCCGTGCAAATCTCGGGACACCAGGATGAGGGGCGACTTTGGGGCTCTGTAGCCACTGCGCATCTCACTGCGCAGGTATGATTTTTGTGCAAATGGGTTGCTAACTACGTGGGGCATTGGGAAAATGTGTTTAAACAAGTAATTAACTACAGTAAGGTAGCAAAAAACGCGTGCAACCCTCGGGACACCAGGATCAGGCGGCCATTTTTGCTGTTCTAAAGCCCTATATAGCCATATTGCACGGTATATTTTGCGGCTCTGTTGCCATGGCGCACCTCGGTGTGCGACTGTGATTTTTTGCAGTTTGGTTGCTAACCATCTAGGACACCTGAAAAACGTATTTAAACACCAAACCCTAGAGGTTCAGGTACCGAGAAAACCCGTGCAAATCTCGGGACACCAGGATGAGGGGCGAGTTTGGGGCTCTGTAGCCACTGCGCATCTCACTGCGCAGGTATGATTTTGTGCAAATGGGTTGCTAACTACGTGGGGCATTGGGAAAATGTGTTTAAACAAGTAAGTAACTACAGTAAGGTAGCAAAAAACGCGTGCAACCCTCGGGACACCAGGATGAGGCGGCCATTTTTGCTGTTCTAAAGCCCTATATAGCCATATTGCACGGTATACTTTGCGGCTCTGTTGCCATGGCGCACCTCGGTGTGCGACTGTGATTTTTTGCAGTTTGGTTGCTAACCATCTAGGACACCTGAAAAACGTGTTTAAACACCAAACCCTAGAGGTTCAGGTACCGAGAAAACCCGTGCAAATCTCGGGACACCAGGATGAGGGGCGACTTTGGGGCTCTGTAGCCACTGCGCATCTCACTGCGCAGGTATGATTTTTGTGCAAATGGGTTGCTAACTACGTGGGGCATTGGGAAAATGTGTTTAAACAAGTAAGTAACTACAGTAAGGTAGCAAAAAACGCGTGCAACCCTCGGGACACCAGGATGAGGGGGCCATTTTTGCTGTTCTAAAGCCCTATATAGCCATATTGCACGGTATACTTTGCGGCTCTGTTGCCATGGCGCACCTCGGTGTGCGACTGTGATTTTTTGCAGTTTGGTTGCTAACCATCTAGGACACCTGAAAAACGTGTTTAAACACCAAACCCTAGAGGTTCAGGTACCGAGAAAACCCGTGCAAATCTCGGGACACCAGGATGAGGGGCGACTTTGGGGCTCTGTAGCCACTGCGCAACTCACTGCGCAGGTATGATTTTTGTGCAAATGGGTTGCTAACTACGTGGGGCATTGGGAAAATGTGTTTAAACAAGTAAGTAACTACAGTAAGGTAGCAAAAAACGCGTGCAACCCTCGGGACACCAGGATGAGGCGGCCATTTTTGCTGTTCAAAAGCCCTATATAGCCATATTGCACGGTATACTTTGCGGCTCTGTTGCCATGGCGCACCTCGGTGTGCGACTGTGATTTTTTGCAGTTTGGTTGCTAACCATCTAGGACACCTGAAAAACGTGTTTAAACACCAAACCCTAGAGTTTCAGGTACCGAGAAAACCCGTGCAAATCTCGGGACACCAGGATGAGGGGCGACTTTGGGGCTCTGTAGCCACTGCGCATCTCACTGCGCAGGTATGATTTTTGTGCAAATGGGTTGCTAACTACGTGGGGCATTGGGAAAATGTGTTTAAACAAGTAAGTAACTACAGTAAGGTAGCAAAAAACGCGTGCAACCCTCGGGACACCAGGATGAGGCGGCCATTTTTGCTGTTCTAAAGCCCTATATAGCCATATTGCACGGTATACTTTGCGGCTCTGTTGCCATGGCGCACCTCGGTGTGCGACTGTGATTTTTTGCAGTTTGGTTGCTAACCATCTAGGACACCTGAAAAACGTGTTTAAACACCAAACCCTAGAGGTTCAGGTACCGAGAAAACCCGTGCAAATCTCGGGACACCAGGATGAGGGGCGACTTTGGGGCTCTGTAGCCACTGCGCATCTCACTGCGCAGGTATGATTTTGTGCTAATGGGTTGCTAACTACGTGGGGCATTGGGAAAATGTGTTTAAACAAGTAAGTAACTACAGTAAGGTAGCAAAAAACGCGTGCAACCCTCGGGACACCAGGATGAGGCGGCCATTTTTGCTGTTCTAAAGCCCTATATAGCCATATTGCACGGTATACTTTGCGGCTCTGTTGCCATGGCGCACCTCGGTGTGCGACTGTGATTTTTTGCAGTTTGGTTGCTAACCATCTAGGACACCTGAAAAACGTGTTTAAACACCAAACCCTAGAGGTTCAGGTACCGAGAAAACCCGTGCAAATCTCGGGACACCAGGATGAGGGGCGATTTTGGGGCTCTGTAGCCACTGCGCATCTCACTGCGCAGGTATGATTTTTGTGCAAATGGGTTGCTAACTACGTGGGGCATTGGGAAAATGTGTTTTAACAAGTAAGTAACTACAGTAAGGTAGCAAAAAACGCGTGCAACCCTCGGGACACCAGGATGAGGCGGCCATTTTTGCTGTTCTAAAGCCCTATATAGCCATATTGCACGGTATACTTTGCGGCTCTGTTGCCATGGCGCACCTCGGTGTGCGACTGTGATTTTTTGCAGTTTGGTTGCTAACCATCTAGGACACCTGAAAAACGTGTTTAAACACCAAACCCTAGAGGTTCAGGTACCGAGAAAACCCGTACAAATCTCGGGACACCAGGATGAGGGGCGACTTTGGGGCTCTGTAGCCACTGCGCATCTCACTGCGCAGGTATGATTTTTGTGCAAATGGGTTGCTAACTACGTGGGGCATTGGGAAAATGTGTTTAAACAAGTAAGTAACTACTGTAAGGTAGCAAAAAAACGCGTGCAACCCTCGGGACACCAGGATGAGGCGGCCATTTTTGCTGTTCTAAAGCCCTATATAGCCATATTGCACGGTATACTTTGCGGCTCTGTTGCCATGGCGCACCTCGGTGTGCGACTGTGACTTTTTGCAGTTTGGTTGCTAACCATCTAGGACACCTGAAAAACGTGTTTAAACACCAAACCCTAGAGGTTCAGGTACCGAGAAAAGCCGTGCAAATCTCGGGACACCAGGATGAGGGGCGACTTTGGGGCTCTGTAGCCACTGCGCATCTCACTGCGCAGGTATGATTTTGTGCAAATGGGTTGCTAACTACGTGGGGCATTTGGAAAATGTGTTTAAACAAGTAAGTAACTACAGTAAGGTAGCAAAAAACGCGTGCAACCCTCGGGACACCAGGATAAGGCGGCCATTTTTGCTGTTCAAAAGCCCTATATAGCCATATTGCACGGTATACTTTGCGGCTCTGTTGCCATGGCGCACCTCGGTGTGCGACTGTGATTTTTTGCAGTTTGGTTGCTAACCATCTAGGACACCTGAAAAACGTGTTTAAACACCAAACCCTAGAGGTTCAGGTACCGAGAAAACCCGTGCAAATCTCTGGACACCAGGATGAGGGGCGACTTTGGGGCTCTGTAGCCACTGCGCATCTCACTGCGCAGGTATGATTTTTGTGCAAATGGGTTGCTAACTACGTGGGGCATTGGGAAAATGTGTTTAAACAAGTAAGTAACTACAGTAAGGTAGCAAAAAACGCGTGCAACCCTCGGGACACCAGGATGAGGCGGCCATTTTTGCTGTTCTAAAGCCCTATATAGCCATATTGCACGGTATACTTTGCGGCTCTGTTGCCATGGCGCACCTCGGTGTGCGACTGTGATTTTTTGCAGTTTGGTTGCTAACCATCTAGGACACCTGAAAAACGTGTTTAAACACAAAACCCTAGAGGTTCAGGTACCGAGAAAACCCGTGCAAATCTCGGGACACCAGGATGAGGGGCGACTTTGGGGCTCTGTAGCCACTGCGCATCTCACTGCGCAGGTATGATTTTGTGCAAATGGGTTGCTAACTACGTGGGGCATTGGGAAAATGTGTTTAAACAAGTAAGTAACTACAGTAAGGTAGCAAAAAACGCGTGCAACCCTCGGGACACCAGGATGAGGCGGCCATTTTTGCTGTTCTAAAGCCCTATATAGCCATATTGCACGGTATACTTTGCGGCTCTGTTGCCATGGCGCACCTCGGTGTGCGACTGTGATTTTTTGCAGTTTGGTTGCTAACCATCTAGGACACCTGAAAAACGTGTTTAAACACCAAACCCTAGAGGTTCAGGTACCGAGAAAACGCGTGCAAATCTCGGGACACCAGGATGAGGGGCGACTTTGGGGCTCTGTAGCCACTGCGCATCTCACTGCGCAGGTATGATTTTTGTGCAAATGGGTTGCTAACTACGTGGGGCATTGGGAAAATGTGTTTAAACAAGTAAGTAACTACAGTAAGGTAGCAAAAAACGCGTGCAACCCTCGGGACACCAGGATGAGGCGGCCATTTTTGCTGTTCTAAAGCCCTATATAGCCATATTGCACGGTATACTTTGCGGCTCTGTTGCCATGGCGCACCTCGGTGTGCGACTGTGATTTTTTGCAGTTTGGTTGCTAACCATCTAGGACACCTGAAAAACGTGTTTAAACACCAAACCCTAGAGGTTCAGGTACCGAGAAAACGCGTGCAAATCTCGGGACACCAGGATGAGGGGCGATTTTGGGGCTCTGTAGCCACTGCGCATCTCACTGCGCAGGTATGATTTTTGTGCAAATGGGTTGCTAACTACGTGGGGCATTGGGAAAATGTGTTTAAACAAGTAAGTAACTACAGTAAGGTAGCAAAAAACGCGTGCAACCCTCGGGACACCAGGATGAGGCGGCCATTTTTGCTGTTCTAAAGCCCTATATAGCCATATTGCACGGTATACTTTGCGGCTCTGTTGCCATGGCGCACCTCGGTGTGCGACTGTGATTTTTTGCAGTTTGGTTGCTAACCATCTAGGACACCTGAAAAACGTGTTTAAACACCAAACCCTAGAGGTTCAGGTACCGAGAAAACCCGTACAAATCTCGGGACACCAGGATGAGGGGCGAATTTGGGGCTCTGTAGCCACTGCGCATCTCACTGCGCAGGTATGATTTTTGTGCAAATGGGTTGCTAACTACGTGGGGCATTGGGAAAATGTGTTTAAACAAGTAAGTAACTACTGTAAGGTAGCAAAAAACGCGTGCAACCCTCGGGACACCAGGATGAGGCGGCCATTTTTGCTGTTCTAAAGCCCTATATAGCCATATTGCACGGTATACTTTGCGGCTCTGTTGCCATGGCGCACCTCGGTGTGCGACTGTGATTTTTTGCAGTTTGGTTGCTAACCATCTAGGACACCTGAAAAACGTGTTTAAACACCAAACCCTAGAGGTTCAGGTACCGAGAAAACCCGTGCAAATCTCGGGACACCAGGATGAGGGGCGACTTTGGGGCTCTGTAGCCACTGCGCATCTCACTGCGCAGGTATGATTTTTGTGCAAATGGGTTGCTAACTACGTGGGGCATTGGGAAAATGTGTTTAAACAAGTAAGTAACTACAGTAAGGTAGCAAAAAACGCGTGCAACCCTCGGGACACCAGGATGAGGCGGCCATTTTTGCTGTTCAAAAGCCCTATATAGCCATATTGCACGGTATACTTTGCGGCTCTGTTGCCATGGCGCACCTCGGTGTGCGACTGTGATTTTTTGCAGTTTGGTTGCTAACCATCTAGGACACCTGAAAAACGTGTTTAAACACCAAACCCTAGAGGTTCAGGTACCGAGAAAACCCGTGCAAATCTCGGGACACCAGGATGAGGGGCGACTTTGGGGCTCTGTAGCCACTGCGCATCTCACTGCGCAGGTATGATTTTTGTGCAAATGGGTTGCTAACTACGTGGGGCATTGGGAAAATGTGTTTAAACAAGTAAGTAACTACAGTAAGGTAGCAAAAAACGCGTGCAACCCTCGGGACACCAGGATGAGGCGGCCATTTTTGCTGTTCTAAAGCCCTATATAGCCATATTGCACGGTATACTTTGCGGCTCTGTTGCCATGGCGCACCTCGGTGTGCGACTGTGATTTTTTGCAGTTTGGTTGCTAACCATCTAGGACACCTGAAAAACGTGTTTAAACACCAAACCCTAGAGGTTCAGGTACCGAGAAAACCCGTGCAAATCTCGGGACATCAGGATGAGGGGCGACTTTGGGGCTCTGTAGCCACTGCGCATCTCACTGCGCAGGTATGATTTTGTGCAAATGGGTTGCTAATTACGTGGGGCATTGGGAAAATGTGTTTAAACAAGTAAGTAACTACAGTAAGGTAGCAATAAACGCGTGCAACCCTCGGGACACCAGGATGAGGCGGCCATTTTTGCTGTTCTAAAGCCCTATATAGCCATATTGCACGGTATACTTTGCGGCTCTGTTGCCATGGCGCACCTCGGTGTGCGACTGTGATTTTTTGCAGTTTGGTTGCTAACCATCTAGGACACCTGAAAAACGTGTTTAAACACCAAACCCTAGAGGTTCAGGTACCGAGAAAACCCGTGCAAATCTCGGGACACCAGGATGAGGGGCGACTTTGGGGCTCTGTAGCCACTGCGCATCTCACTGCGCAGGTATGATTTTTGTGCAAATGGGTTGCTAACTACGTGGGGCATTGGGAAAATGTGTTTAAACAAGTAAGTAACTACAGTAAGGTAGCAAAAAACGCGTGCAACCCTCGGGACACCAGGATGAGGCGGCCATTTTTGCTGTTCTAAAGCCCTATATAGCCATATTGCACGGTATACTTTGCGGCTCTGTTGCCATGGCGCACCTCGGTGTGCGACTGTGATTTTTTGCAGTTTGGTTGCTAACCATCTAGGACACCTGAAAAACGTGTTTAAACACCAAACCCTAGAGGTTCAGGTACCGAGAAAACCCGTGCAATTCTCGGGACACAAGGATGAGGGGCGACTTTGGGGCTCTGTAGCCACTGCGCATCTCACTGCGCAGGTATGATTTTTGTGCAAATGGGTTGCTAACTACGTGGGGCATTGGGAAAATGTGTTTAAACAAGTAAGTAACTACAGTAAGGTAGCAAAAAACGCGTGCAACCCTCGGGACACCAGGATGAGGCGGCCATTTTTGCTGTTCTAAAGCCCTATATAGCCATATTGCACGGTATACTTTGCGGCTCTGTTGCCATGGCGCACCTCGGTGTGCGACTGTGATTTTTTGCAGTTTGGTTGCTAACCATCTAGGACACCTGAAAAACGTGTTTAAACACCAAACCCTAGAGGTTCAGGTACCGAGAAAACCCGTACAAATCTCGGGACACCAGGATGAGGGGCGAATTTGGGGCTCTGGAGCCACTGCGCATCTCACTGCGCAGGTATGATTTTTGTGCAAATGGGTTGCTAACTACGTGGGGCATTGGGAAAATGTGTTTAAACAAGTAAGTAACTACTGTAAGGTAGCAAAAAACGCGTGCAACCCTCGGGACACCAGGATGAGGCGGCCATTTTTGCTGTTCTAAAGCCCTATATAGCCATATTGCACGGTATACTTTGCGGCTCTGTTGCCATGGCGCACCTCGGTGTGCGACTGTGATTTTTTGCAGTTTGGTTGCTAACCATCTAGGACACCTGAAAAACGTGTTTAAACACCAAACCCTAGAGGTTCAGGTACCGAGAAAACCCGTGCAAATCTCGGGACACCAGGATGAGGGGCGACTTTGGGGCTCTGTAGCCACTGCGCATCTCACTGCGCAGGTATGATTTTTGTGCAAATGGGTTGCTAACTACGTGGGGCATTGGGAAAATGTGTTTAAACAAGTAAGTAACTACAGTAAGGTAGCAAAAAACGAGTGCAACCCTCGGGACACCAGGATGAGGCGGCCATTTTTGCTGTTCAAAAGCCCTATATAGCCATATTGCACGGTATACTTTGCGGCTCTGTTGCCATGGCGCACCTCGGTGTGCGACTGTGATTTTTTGCAGTTTGGTTGCTAACCATCTAGGACACCTGAAAAACGTGTTTAAACACCAAACCCTAGAGGTTCAGGTACCGAGAAAACCCGTGCAAATCTCGGGACACCAGGATGAGGGGCGACTTTGGGGCTCTGTAGCCACTGCGCATCTCACTGCGCAGGTATGATTTTTGTGCAAATGGGTTGCTAACTACGTTGGGCATTGGGAAAATGTGTTTAAACAAGTAATTAACTACAGTAAGGTAGCAAAAAAACGCGTGCAACCCTCGGGACACCAGGATGAGGCGGCCATTTTTGCTGTTCTAAAGCCCTATATAGCCATATTGCACGGTATACTTTGCGGCTCTGTTGCCATGGCGCACCTCGGTGTGCGACTGTGATTTTTTGCAGTTTGGTTGCTAACCATCTAGGACACCTGAAAAACGTGTTTAAACACCAAACCCTAGAGGTTCAGGTACCGAGAAAACCCGTGCAAATCTCGGGACACCAGGATGAGGGGCGACTTTGGGTCTCTGTAGCCACTGCGCATCTCACTGCGCAGGTATGATTTTGTGCTAATGGGTTGCTAACTACGTGGGGCATTGGGAAAATGTGTTTAAACAAGTAAGTAACTACAGTAAGGTAGCAAAAAACGCGTGCAACCCTCGGGACACCAGGATGAGGCGGCCATTTTTGCTGTTCTAAAGCCCTATATAGCCATATTGCACGGTATACTTTGCGGCTCTGTTGCCATGGCGCACCTCGGTGTGCGACTGTGATTTTTTGCAGTTTGGTTGCTAACCATCTAGGACACCTGAAAAACGTGTTTAAACACCAAACCCTAGAGGTTCAGGTACCGAGAAAACCCGTGCAAATCTCGGGACACCAGGATGAGGGGCGACTTTGGGGCTCTGTAGCCACTGCGCATCTCACTGCGCAGGTATGATTTTTGTGCAAATGGGTTGCTAACTACGTGGGGCATTGGGAAAATGTGTTTAAACAAGTAAGTAACTACAGTAAGGTAGCAAAAAACGCGTGCAACCCTCGGGACACCAGGATGAGGCGGCCATTTTTGCTGTTCTAA
Organism: Mactra quadrangularis; assembly: GCA_025267735.1. Taxonomy (NCBI): domain Eukaryota; kingdom Metazoa; phylum Mollusca; class Bivalvia; order Venerida; family Mactridae; genus Mactra; species Mactra quadrangularis. The sequence continues at coordinate 17,978,327 of CM046295.1, read as the reverse complement.
AGCCCTATATAGCCATATTGCACGGTATACTTTGCGGCTCTGTTGCCATGGCGCACCTCGGTGTGCGACTGTGATTTTTTGCAGTTTGGTTGCTAACCATCTAGGACACCTGAAAAACGTGTTTAAACACCAAACCCTAGAGGTTCAGGTACCGAGAAAACCCGTGCAAATCTCGGGACACCAGGATGAGGGGCGACTTTGGGGCTCTGTAGCCACTGCGCATCTCACTGCGCAGGTATGATTTTTGTGCAAATGGGTTGCTAACTACGTGGGGCATTGGGAAAATGTGTTTAAACAAGTAAGTAACTACAGTAAGGTAGCAAAAAACGCGTGCAACCCTCGGGACACCAGGATGAGGCGGCCATTTTTGCTGTTCTAAAGCCCCTATATAGCCATATTGCACGGTATACTTTGCGGCTCTGTTGCCATGGCGCACCTCGGTGTGCGACTGTGATTTTTTGCAGTTTGGTTGCTAACCATCTAGGACACCTGAAAAACGTGTTTAAACACCAAACCCTAGAGGTTCAGGTACCGAGAAAACCCGTGCAAATCTCGGGACACCAGGATGAGGGGCGACTTTGGGGCTCTGTAGCCACTGCGCATCTCACTGCGCAGGTATGATTTTTGTGCAAATGGGTTGCTAACTACGTGGGGCATTGGGAAAATGTGTTTAAACAAGTAAGTAACTACAGTAAGGTAGCAAAAAACGCGTGCAACCCTCGGGACACCAGGATGAGGCGGCCATTTTTGCTGTTCTAAAGCCCTATATAGCCATATTGCACGGTATACTTTGCGGCTCTGTTGCCATGGCGCACCTCGGTGTGCGACTGTGATTTTTTGCAGTTTGGTTGCTAACCATCTAGGACACCTGAAAAACGTGTTTAAACACCAAACCCTAGAGGTTCAGGTACCGAGAAAACCCGTGCAAATCTCGGGACACCAGGATGAGGGGCGACTTTGGGGCTCTGTAGCCACTGCGCATCTCACTGCGCAGGTATGATTTTTGTGCAAATGGGTTGCTAACTACGTGGGGCATTGGGAAAATGTGTTTAAACAAGTAAGTAACTACAGTAAGGTAGCAAAAAAACGCGTGCAACCCTCGGGACACCAGGATGAGGCGGCCATTTTTGCTGTTCTAAAGCCCTATATAGCCATATTGCACGGTATACTTTGCGGCTCTGTTGCCATGGCGCACCTCGGTGTGCGACTGTGATTTTTTGCAGTTTGGTTGCTAACCATCTAGGACACCTGAAAAACGTGTTTAAACACCAAACCCTAGAGGTTCAGGTACCGAGAAAACCCGTGCAAATCTCGGGACACCCAGGATGAGGGGCGACTTTGGGGCTCTGTAGCCACTGCGCATCTCACTGCGCAGGTATGATTTTTGTGCAAATGGGTTGCTAACTACGTGGGGCATTGGGAAAATGTGTTTAAACAAGTAAGTAACTACAGTAAGGTAGCAAAAAAACGCGTGCAACCCTCGGGACACCAGGATGAGGCGGCCATTTTTGCTGTTCTAAAGCCCTATATAGCCATATTGCACGGTATACTTTGCGGCTCTGTTGCCATGGCGCACCTCGGTGTGCGACTGTGATTTTTTGCAGTTTGGTTGCTAACCATCTAGGACACCTGAAAAACGTGTTTAAACACCAACCCTAGAGGTTCAGGTACCGAGAAAACCCGTGTAAATCTCGGGACACCAGGATGAGGGGCGACTTTGGGGCTCTGTAGCCACTGCGCATCTCACTGCGCAGGTATGATTTTTGTGCAAATGGGTTGCTAACTACGTGGGGCATTGGGAAAATGTGTTTAAACAAGTAAGTAACTACAGTAAGGTAGCAAAAAACGCGTGCAACCCTCGGGACACCAGGATGAGGCGGCCATTTTTGCTGTTCTAAAGCCCTATATAGCCATATTGCACGGTATACTTTGCGGCTCTGTTGCCATGGCGCACCTCGGTGTGCGACTGTGATTTTTTGCAGTTTGGTTGCTAACCATCTAGGACACCTGAAAAACGTGTTTAAACACCAAACCCTAGAGGTTCAGGTACCGAGAAAACCCGTGCAAATCTCGGGACACCAGGATGAGGGGCGACTTTGGGGCTCTGTAGCCACTGCGCATCTCACTGCGCAGGTATGATTTTTGTGCAAATGGGTTGCTAACTACGTGGGGCATTGGGAAAATGTGTTTAAACAAGTAAGTAACTACAGTAAGGTAGCAAAAAACGCGTGCAACCCTCGGGACACCAGGATGAGGCGGCCATTTTTGCTGTTCTAAAGCCCTATATAGCCATATTGCACGGTATACTTTGCGGCTCTGTTGCCATGGCGCACCTCGGTGTGCGACTGTGATTTTTTGCAGTTTGGTTGCTAACCATCTAGGACACCTGAAAAACGTGTTTAAACACCAAACCCTAGAGGTTCAGGTACCGAGAAAACCCGTACAAATCTCGGGACACCAGGATGAGGGGCGACTTTGGGGCTCTGTAGCCACTGCGCATCTCACTGCGCAGGTATGATTTTTGTGCAAATGGGTTGCTAACTACGTGGGGCATTGGGAAAATGTGTTTAAACAAGTAAGTAACTACTGTAAGGTAGCAAAAAACGCGTGCAACCCTCGGGACACCAGGATGAGGCGGCCATTTTTGCTGTTCTAAAGCCCTATATAGCCATATTGCACGGTATACTTTGCGGCTCTGTTGCCATGGCGCACCTCGGTGTGCGACTGTGATTTTTTGCAGTTTGGTTGCTAACCATCTAGGACACCTGAAAAACGTGTTTAAACACCAAACCCTAGAGGTTCAGGTACCGAGAAAACCCGTGCAAATCTCGGGACACCAGGATGAGGGGCGACTTTGGGGCTCTGTAGCCACTGCGCATCTCACTGCGCAGGTATGATTTTTGTGCAAATGGGTTGCTAACTACGTGGGGCATTGGGAAAATGTGTTTAAACAAGTAAGTAACTACTGTAAGGTAGCAAAAAAACGCGTGCAACCCTCGGGACACCAGGATGAGGCGGCCATTTTTGCTGTTCTAAAGCCCTATATAGCCATATTGCACGGTATACTTTGCGGCTCTGTTGCCATGGCGCACCTCGGTGTGCGACTGTGATTTTTTGCAGTTTGGTTGCTAACCATCTAGGACACCTGAAAAACGTGTTTAAACACCAAACCCTAGAGGTTCAGGTACCGAGAAAACCCGTGCAAATCTCGGGACACCAGGATGAGGGGCGACTTTGGGGCTCTGTAGCCACTGCGCATCTCACTGCGCAGGTATGATTTTTGTGCAAATGGGTTGCTAACTACGTGGGGCATTGGGAAAATGTGTTTAAACAAGTAAGTAACTACAGTAAGGTAGCAAAAAACGCGTGCAACCCTCGGGACACCAGGATGAGGCGGCCATTTTTGCTGTTCAAAAGCCCTATATAGCCATATTGCACGGTATACTTTGCGGCTCTGTTGCCATGGCGCACCTCGGTGTGCGACTGTGATTTTTTGCAGTTTGGTTGCTAACCATCTAGGACACCTGAAAAACGTGTTTAAACACCAAACCCTAGAGGTTCAGGTACCGAGAAAACCCGTACAAATCTCGGGACACCAGGATGAGGGGCGACTTTGGGGCTCTGTAGCCACTGCGCATCTCACTGCGCAGGTATGATTTTTGTGCAAATGGGTTGCTAACTACGTGGGGCATTGGGAAAATGTGTTTAAACAAGTAAGTAACTACAGTAAGGTAGCAAAAAACGCGTGCAACCCTCGGGACACCAGGATGAGGCGGCCATTTTTGCTGTTCTAAAGCCCTATATAGCCATATTGCACGGTATAATTTGCGGCTCTGTTGCCATGGCGCACCTCGGTGTGCGACTGTGATTTTTTGCAGTTTGGTTGCTAACCATCTAGGACACCTGAAAAACGTGTTTAAACACCAAACCCTAGAGGTTCAGGTACCGAGAAAACCCGTGCAAATCTCGGGACACCAGGATGAGGGGCGACTTTGGGGCTCTGTAGCCACTGCGCATCTCACTGCGCAGGTATGATTTTGTGCTAATGGGTTGCTAACTACGTGGGGCATTGGGAAAATGTGTTTAAACAAGTAAGTAACTACAGTAAGGTAGCAAAAAACGCGTGCAACCCTCGGGACACCAGGATGAGGCGGCCATTTTTGCTGTTCTAAAGCCCTATATAGCCATATTGCACGGTATACTTTGCGGCTCTGTTGCCATGGCGCACCTCGGTGTGCGACTGTGATTTTTTGCAGTTTGGTTGCTAACCATCTAGGACACCTGAAAAACGTGTTTAAACACCAAACCCTAGAGGTTCAGGTACCGAGAAAACCCGTGCAAATCTCGGGACACCAGGATGAGGGGCGACTTTGGGGCTCTGTAGCCACTGCGCATCTCACTGCGCAGGTATGATTTTTGTGCAAATGGGTTGCTAACTACGTGGGGCATTGGGAAAATGTGTTTAAACAAGTAAGTAACTACAGTAAGGTAGCAAAAAACGCGTGCAACCCTCGGGACACCAGGATGAGGCGGCCATTTTTGCTGTTCTAAAGCCCTATATAGCCATATTGCACGGTATACTTTGCGGCTCTGTTGCCATGGCGCACCTCGGTGTGCGACTGTGATTTTTTGCAGTTTGGTTGCTAACCATCTAGGACACCTGAAAAACGTGTTTAAACACCAAACCCTAGAGGTTCAGGTACCGAGAAAACCCGTACAAATCTCGGGACACCAGGATGAGGGGCGACTTTGGGGCTCTGTAGCCACTGCGCATCTCACTGCGCAGGTATGATTTTTGTGCAAATGGGTTGCTAACTACGTGGGGCATTGGGAAAATGTGTTTAAACAAGTAAGTAACTACTGTAAGGTAGCAAAAAACGCGTGCAACCCTCGGGACACCAGGATGAGGCGGCCATTTTTGTTGTTCTAAAGCCCTATATAGCCATATTGCACGGTATACTTTGCGGCTCTGTTGCCATGGCGCACCTCGGTGTGCGACTGTGATTTTTTGCAGTTTGGTTGCTAACCATCTAGGACACCTGAAAAACGTGTTTAAACACCAAACCCTAGAGGTTCAGGTACCGAGAAAACCCGTGCAAATCTCGGGACACCCAGGATGAGGGGCGACTTTGGGGCTCTGTAGCCACTGCGCATCTCACTGCGCAGGTATGATTTTTGTGCAAATGGGTTGCTAACTACGTGGGGCATTGGGAAAATGTGTTTAAACAAGTAAGTAACTACAGTAAGGTAGCAAAAAACGCGTGCAACCCTCGGGACACCAGGATGAGGCGGCCATTTTTGCTGTTCAAAAGCCCTATATAGCCATATTGCACGGTATACTTTGCGGCTCTGTTGCCATGGCGCACCTCGGTGTGCGACTGTGATTTTTTGCAGTTTGGTTGCTAACCATCTAGGACACCTGAAAAACGTGTTTAAACACCAAACCCTAGAGGTTCAGGTACCGAGAAAACCCGTACAAATCTCGGGACACCAGGATGAGGGGCGACTTTGGGGCTCTGTAGCCACTGCGCATCTCACTGCGCAGGTATGATTTTTGTGCAAATGGGTTGCTAACTACGTGGGGCATTGGGAAAATGTGTTTAAACAAGTAAGTAACTACAGTAAGGTAGCAAAAAACGCGTGCAACCCTCGGGACACCAGGATGAGGCGGCCATTTTTGCTGTTCTAAAGCCCTATATAGCCATATTGCACGGTATAATTTGCGGCTCTGTTGCCATGGCGCACCTCGGTGTGCGACTGTGATTTTTTGCAGTTTGGTTGCTAACCATCTAGGACACCTGAAAAACGTGTTTAAACACCAAACCCTAGAGGTTCAGGTACCGAGAAAACCCGTGCAAATCTCGGGACACCAGGATGAGGGGCGACTTTGGGGCTCTGTAGCCACTGCGCATCTCACTGCGCAGGTATGATTTTGTGCTAATGGGTTGCTAACTACGTGGGGCATTGGGAAAATGTGTTTAAACAAGTAAGTAACTACAGTAAGGTAGCAAAAAAACGCGTGCAACCCTCGGGACACCAGGATGAGGCGGCCATTTTTGCTGTTCTAAAGCCCTATATAGCCATATTGCACGGTATACTTTGCGGCTCTGTTGCCATGGCGCACCTCGGTGTGCGACTGTGATTTTTTGCAGTTTGGTTGCTAACCATCTAGGACACCTGAAAAACGTGTTTAAACACCAAACCCTAGAGGTTCAGGTACCGAGAAAACCCGTGCAAATCTCGGGACACCAGGATGAGGGGCGACTTTGGGGCTCTGTAGCCACTGCGCATCTCACTGCGCAGGTATGATTTTGTGCAAATGGGTTGCTAACTACGTGGGGCATTGGGAAAATGTGTTTAAACAAGTAAGTAACTACAGTAAGGTAGCAAAAAACGCGTGCAACCCTCGGGACACCAGGATGAGGCGGCCATTTTTGCTGTTCTAAAGCCCTATATAGCCATATTGCACGGTATACTTTGCGGCTCTGTTGCCATGGCGCACCTCGGTGTGCGACTGTGATTTTTTGCAGTTTGGTTGCTAACCATCTAGGACACCTGAAAAACGTGTTTAAACACCAAACCCTAGAGGTTCAGGTACCGAGAAAACCCGTGCAAATCTCGGGACACCAGGATGAGGGGCGACTTTGGGGCTCTGTAGCCACTGCGCATCTCACTGCGCAGGTATGATTTTTGTGCAAATGGGTTGCTAACTACGTGGGGCATTGGGAAAATGTGTTTAAACAAGTAAGTAACTACAGTAAGGTAGCAAAAAACGCGTGCAACCCTCGGGACACCAGGATGAGGCGGCCATTTTTGCTGTTCTAAAGCCCTATATAGCCATATTGCACGGTATACTTTGCGGCTCTGTTGCCATGGCGCACCTCGGTGTGCGACTGTGATTTTTTGCAGTTTGGTTGCTAACCATCTAGGACACCTGAAAAACGTGTTTAAACACCAAACCCTAGAGGTTCAGGTACCGAGAAAACCCGTACAAATCTCGGGACACCAGGATGAGGGGCGACTTTGGGGCTCTGTAGCCACTGCGCATCTCACTGCGCAGGTATGATTTTTGTGCAAATGGGTTGCTAACTACGTGGGGCATTGGAAAAATGTGTTTAAACAAGTAAGTAACTACTGTAAGGTAGCAAAAAACGCGTGCAACCCTCGGGACACCAGGATGAGGCGGCCATTTTTGTTGTTCTAAAGCCCTATATAGCCATATTGCACGGTATACTTTGCGGCTCTGTTGCCATGGCGCACCTCGGTGTGCGACTGTGATTTTTTGCAGTTTGGTTGCTAACCATCTAGGACACCTGAAAAACGTGTTTAAACACCAAACCCTAGAGGTTCAGGTACCGAGAAAACCCGTGCAAATCTCGGGACACCAGGATGATGGGCGACTTTGGGGCTCTGTAGCCACTGCGCATCTCACTGCGCAGGTATGATTTTTGTGCAAATGGGTTGCTAACTACGTGGGGCATTGGGAAAATGTGTTTAAACAAGTAAGTAACTACAGTAAGGTAGCAAAAAACGCGTGCAACCCTCGGGACACCAGGATGAGGCGGCCATTTTTGCTGTTCAAAAGCCCTATATAGCCATATTGCACGGTATACTTTGCGGCTCTGTTGCCATGGCGCACCTCGGTGTGCGACTGTGATTTTTTGCAGTTTGGTTGCTAACCATCTAGGACACCTGAAAAACGTGTTTAAACACCAAACCCTAGAGGTTCAGGTACCGAGAAAACCCGTGCAAATCTCGGGACACCAGGATGAGGGGCGACTTTGGGGCTCTGTAGCCACTGCGCATCTCACTGCGCAGGTATGATTTTTGTGCAAATGGGTTGCTAACTACGTGGGGCATTGGGAAAATGTGTTTAAACAAGTAAGTAACTACAGTAAGGTAGCAAAAAACGCGTGCAACCCTCGGGACACCAGGATGAGGCGGCCATTTTTGCTGTTCTAAAGCCCTATATAGCCATATTGCACGGTATACTTTGCGGCTCTGTTGCCATGGCGCACCTCGGTGTGCGACTGTGATTTTTTGCAGTTTGGTTGCTAACCATCTAGGACACCTGAAAAACGTGTTTAAACACCAAACCCTAGAGGTTCAGGTACCGAGAAAACCCGTGCAAATCTCGGGACACCAGGATGAGGGGCGACTTTGGGGCTCTGTAGCCACTGCGCATCTCACTGCGCAGGTATGATTTTGTGCTAATGGGTTGCTAACTACGTGGGGCATTGGGAAAATGTGTTTAAACAAGTAAGTAACTACAGTAAGGTAGCAAAAAACGCGTGCAACCCTCGGGACACCAGGATGAGGCGGCCATTTTTGCTGTTCTAAAGCCCTATATAGCCATATTGCACGGTATACTTTGCGGCTCTGTTGCCATGGCGCACCTCGGTGTGCGACTGTGATTTTTTGCAGTTTGGTTGCTAACCATCTAGGACACCTGAAAAACGTGTTTAAACACCAAACCCTAGAGGTTCAGGTACCGAGAAAACCCGTGCAAATCTCGGGACACCAGGATGAGGGGCGACTTTGGGGCTCTGTAGCCACTGCGCATCTCACTGCGCAGGTATGATTTTTGTGCAAATGGGTTGCTAACTACGTGGGGCATTGGGAAAATGTGTTTAAACAAGTAAGTAACTACAGTAAGGTAGCAAAAAACGCGTGCAACCCTCGGGACACCAGGATGAGGCGGCCATTTTTGCTGTTCTAAAGCCCTATATAGCCATATTGCACGGTATACTTTGCGGCTCTGTTGCCATGGCGCACCTCGGTGTGCGACTGTGATTTTTTGCAGTTTGGTTGCTAACCATCTAGGACACCTGAAAAACGTGTTTAAACACCAAACCCTAGAGGTTCAGGTACCGAGAAAACCCGTACAAATCTCGGGACACCAGGATGAGGGGCGACTTTGGGGCTCTGTAGCCACTGCGCATCTCACTGCGCAGGTATGATTTTTGTGCAAATGGGTTGCTAACTACGTGGGGCATTGGGAAAATGTGTTTAAACAAGTAAGTAACTACTGTAAGGTAGCAAAAAACGCGTGCAACCCTCGGGACACCAGGATGAGGCGGCCATTTTTGCTGTTCTAAAGCCCTATATAGCCATATTGCACGGTATACTTTGCGGCTCTGTTGCCATGGCGCACCTCGGTGTGCGACTGTGATTTTTTGCAGTTTGGTTGCTAACCATATAGGACACCTGAAAAACGTGTTTAAACACCAAACCCTAGAGGTTCAGGTACCGAGAAAACCCGTGCAAATCTCGGGACACCAGGATGAGGGGCGACTTTGGGGCTCTGTAGCCACTGCGCATCTCACTGCGCAGGTATGATTTTTGTGCAAATGGGTTGCTAACTACGTGGGGGCATTGGGAAAATGTGTTTAAACAAGTAAGTAACTACAGTAAGGTAGCAAAAAACGCGTGCAACCCTCGGGACACCAGGATGAGGCGGCCATTTTTGCTGTTCAAAAGCCCTATATAGCCATATTGCACGGTATACTTTGCGGCTCTGTTGCCATGGCGCACCTCGGTGTGCGACTGTGATTTTTTGCAGTTTGGTTGCTAACCATCTAGGACACCTGAAAAACGTGTTTAAACACCAAACCCTAGAGGTTCAGGTACCGAGAAAACCCGTGCAAATCTCGGGACACCAGGATGAGGGGCGACTTTGGGGCTCTGTAGCCACTGCGCATCTCACTGCGCAGGTATGATTTTTGTGCAAATGGGTTGCTAACTACGTGGGGCATTGGGAAAATGTGTTTAAAACAAGTAAGTAACTACAGTAAGGTAGCAAAAAACGCGTGCAACCCTCGGGACACCAGGATGAGGCGGCCATTTTTGCTGTTCTAAAGCCCTATATAGCCATATTGCACGGTATACTTTGCGGCTCTGTTGCCATGGCGCACCTCGGTGTGCGACTGTGATTTTTTGCAGTTTGGTTGCTAACCATCTAGGACACCTGAAAAACGTGTTTAAACACCAAACCCTAGAGGTTCAGGTACCGAGAAAACCCGTGCAAATCTCGGGACACCAGGATGAGGGGCGACTTTGGGGCTCTGTAGCCACTGCGCATCTCACTGCGCAGGTATGATTTTTGTGCAAATGGGTTGCTAACTACGTGGGGCATTGGGAAAATGTGTTTAAACAAGTAAGTAACTACAGTAAGGTAGCAAAAAACGCGTGCAACCCTCGGGACACCAGGATGAGGCGGCCATTTTTGCTGTTCTAAAGCCCTATATAGCCATATTGCACGGTATACTTTGCGGCTCTGTTGCCATGGCGCACCTCGGTGTGCGACTGTGATTTTTTGCAGTTTGGTTGCTAACCATCTAGGACACCTGAAAAACGTGTTTAAAACACCAAACCCTAGAGGTTCAGGTACCGAGAAAACCCGTGCAAATCTCGGGACACCAGGATGAGGGGCGACTTTGGGGCTCTGTAGCCACTGCGCATCTCACTGCGCAGGTATGATTTTGTGCTAATGGGTTGCTAACTACGTGGGGCATTGGGAAAATGTGTTTAAAACAAGTAAGTAACTACAGTAAGGTAGCAAAAAACGCGTGCAACCCTCGGGACACCAGGATGAGGCGGCCATTTTTGCTGTTCTAAAGCCCTATATAGCCATATTGCACGGTATACTTTGCGGCTCTGTTGCCATGGCGCACCTCGGTGTGCGACTGTGATTTTTTGCAGTTTGGTTGCTAACCATCTAGGACACCTGAAAAACGTGTTTAAACACCAAACCCTAGAGGTTCAGGTACCGAGAAAACCCGTGCAAATCTCGGGGACACCAGGATGAGGGGCGACTTTGGGGCTCTGTAGCCACTGCGCATCTCACTGCGCAGGTATGATTTTTGTGCAAATGGGTTGCTAACTACGTGGGGCATTGGGAAAATGTGTTTAAAACAAGTAAGTAACTACAGTAAGGTAGCAAAAAAACGCGTGCAACCCTCGGGACACCAGGATGAGGCGGCCATTTTTGCTGTTCTAAAGCCCTATATAGCCATATTGCACGGTATACTTTGCGGCTCTGTTGCCATGGCGCACCTCGGTGTGCGACTGTGATTTTTTGCAGTTTGGTTGCTAACCATCTAGGACACCTGAAAAACGTGTTTAAACACCAAACCCTAGAGGTTCAGGTACCGAGAAAACCCGTACAAATCTCGGGACACCAGGATGAGGGGCGACTTTGGGGCTCTGTAGCCACTGCGCATCTCACTGCGCAGGTATGATTTTTGTGCAAATGGGTTGCTAACTACGTGGGGCATTGGGAAAATGTGTTTAAACAAGTAAGTAACTACTGTAAGGTAGCAAAAAACGCGTGCAACCCTCGGGACACCAGGATGAGGCGGCCATTTTTGCTGTTCTAAAGCCCTATATAGCCATATTGCACGGTATACTTTGCGGCTCTGTTGCCATGGCGCACCTCGGTGTGCGACTGTGATTTTTTGCAGTTTGGTTGCTAACCATCTAGGACACCTGAAAAACGTGTTTAAACACCAAACCCTAGAGGTTCAGGTACCGAGAAAACCCGTGCAAATCTCGGGACACCAGGATGAGGGGCGACTTTGGGGCTCTGTAGCCACTGCGCATCTCACTGCGCAGGTATGATTTTTGTGCAAATGGGTTGCTAACTACGTGGGGCATTGGGAAAATGTGTTTAAACAAGTAAGTAACTACAGTAAGGTAGCAAAAAACGCGTGCAACCCTCGGGACACCAGGATGAGGCGGCCATTTTTGCTGTTCAAAAGCCCTATATAGCCATATTGCACGGTATACTTTGCGGCTCTGTTGCCATGGCGCACCTCGGTGTGCGACTGTGATTTTTTGCAGTTTGGTTGCTAACCATCTAGGACACCTGAAAAACGTGTTTAAACACCAAACCCTAGAGGTTCAGGTACCGAGAAAACCCGTGCAAATCTCGGGACACCAGGATGAGGGGCGACTTTGGGGCTCTGTAGCCACTGCGCATCTCACTGCGCAGGTATGATTTTTGTGCAAATGGGTTGCTAACTACGTGGGGCATTGGGAAAATGTGTTTAAACAAGTAAGTAACTACAGTAAGGTAGCAAAAAAACGCGTGCAACCCTCGGGACACCAGGATGAGGCGGCCATTTTTGCTGTTCTAAAGCCCTATATAGCCATATTGCACGGTATACTTTGCGGCTCTGTTGCCATGGCGCACCTCGGTGTGCGACTGTGATTTTTTGCAGTTTGGTTGCTAACCATCTAGGACACCTGAAAAACGTGTTTAAACACCAAACCCTAGAGGTTCAGGTACCGAGAAAACCCGTGCAAATCTCGGGACACCAGGATGAGGGGCGACTTTGGGGCTCTGTAGCCACTGCGCATCTCACTGCGCAGGTATGATTTTTGTGCAAATGGGTTGCTAACTACGTGGGGCATTGGGAAAATGTGTTTAAACAAGTAAGTAACTACAGTAAGGTAGCAAAAAACGCGTGCAACCCTCGGGACACCAGGATGAGGCGGCCATTTTTGCTGTTCTAAAGCCCTATATAGCCATATTGCACGGTATACTTTGCGGCTCTGTTGCCATGGCGCACCTCGGTGTGCGACTGTGATTTTTTGCAGTTTGGTTGCTAACCATCTAGGACACCTGAAAAACGTGTTTAAACACCAAACCCTAGAGGTTCAGGTACCGAGAAAACCCGTGCAAATCTCGGGACACCAGGATGAGGGGCGACTTTGGGGCTCTGTAGCCACTGCGCATCTCACTGCGCAGGTATGATTTTGTGCTAATGGGTTGCTAACTACGTGGGGCATTGGGAAAATGTGTTTAAACAAGTAAGTAACTACAGTAAGGTAGCAAAAAACGCGTGCAACCCTCGGGACACCAGGATGAGGCGGCCATTTTTGCTGTTCTAAAGCCCTATATAGCCATATTGCACGGTATACTTTGCGGCTCTGTTGCCATGGCGCACCTCGGTGTGCGACTGTGATTTTTTGCAGTTTGGTTACTAACCATCTAGGACAACTTTACCCCGAAGTGTTTTCCGGGGAGCCGTTCCTTGACAACTGGCAATATGATTAATTACAAAATAATTTTCAATTTTTGGTGAAACAGGTACTCAATTTTTAAATTATATGAATACATGACATTAGACACTTTTTATTGTTTCTACATATTTTTATGTTAAATAACTAATTACATTAGGTATCATATTATAATATATTATATACGTGTTAAATTGTCCACGGTTTGAGGTGTCCCAATTTCGGGGGAGTTGTCATTGGTTGAGTTTTCCACGGGTACAGTTGAACTGGACCCGTTTGTGCTAGCTCCTAAGAATTTACATTCGCTATACCTCGGGCAATACCCTTGTAATCAGTTTGAAGAAATAATTGAAACGCAACATTGGCAGTTGAGCTTTCAAATATAGCAACTGTAAATATTCTAAACCTCAAATATGCAATTCATTCTCGAAAGTTTTTATTATTACGAAATTTGACCCTGGCCAGTTCGGCACTACGCCTTGTAAACTTCTGTATGCAATCAAAGCACTGTAGCCCCCGATTAGTAACAACAGTGAAGCCATTTCGCTTCACAGTGTTTACCCGCGATAAGTGAGCAGAAAGGTTAGGGATGCCTTTTTTTCGTAAACAGTTGGTACAAGTCGAGTGGTAAGACTTGGTGCATATCAGCATGAGAGGCTGTTTCTTAGATTTTCGCAAGAAAATGTTAATTAAATTATAAAAAGGTGGATTGAAACCCGGAAATGTTTATTTTCAGGAAAATCTTTATACTCAAAAAAAGAATTATTTATATAATGTCCTAAGTGAACACCCACAAGAAATCAATACGCCACAATAAAAGGTTACGGTTTAGCGCTACAAAGTACGCTTCTATTTTAATCACCTCTTGAGAATTTTTATTCCTTTTTTCCATTGATTTCGATTCAGTGAGAATTTACTTTATTCATGTACGATTACATTTACGAATTTTACCAAAATCATGTCATGTTTTTGTACCTTCGCTCTAGGGTTGTCAATTAAAACGGAAGTTCCGTTACTCTAGCCTTTCTATTGATGTGTCTAGGATAATGGAAGCTCCGTAACTCTAGCCTTGCTACATTGACTTGTCTAGGATAACGGAAGTTTCATCATTCTGTACACAAACGGTCTGAAAGAATGGAAGTTTCATATCTCTAGTCCAGCTATATAGGGCTGTCTATGATAACGGAAGTTCCGTTTCTCTAGTCCAGCTATGTAGACTTATCGAGGACAACTGAAGACCCGTTTCTTAAGGGTGTATCGGGATTTGAAATTGAAAAAAATCTATGAAGTGGGTGTGGTGACTAAACTATTAAAATATCCATTAATTCTAAAATATTTTTTATATATTTTGTAAGTGATGCATTAAATGTATAGATGTGATAGCGAAAATAAAAAAAAATCAACAAATAAGATATTTAGAATGAAATGAAAACATTTAACCTCACCTTAGAATAGCCTTCCGAACGTCAATCCAAACGCATATTTAAAGTTCTTTTTTCATAAATCCAAATGTTGATATAGGTTGTCTATGTAACATGTTACAATGTCTTAGGGTAAATTACACAAAAAGTATTTCCCAAATGTAAATTTGATAATTCATCTCAACACAAACATTACCAAACATTACACGTTTTAAATTACAGTTTACACACAAGTTCCCAGTGCAATTTTCTACTCATATTGTATGTTCTATGTGTGTAATAAGAAGGAAAAATTTATCGGGTTCCTGTGTGAAATTGAAAATAAAATCATGTGTGAAGAGTGTTGTGATCAATTATCAAATTTACATTTTGGAAACACTTATTGTGTGATTCACCCTAGGACATTGTAAAATGTTATATGGACATTCTATTACATCTTTTGGAATTATGAAAAAAGAACTTTAAATATGTGTTTGGACCGACGTTCGTAAGGCCATTTCCAGGTTAGGATAAATGTTTTCGTTTCTTTCTAAATGTCTTATTTGTTGAGTTCTTTATATTTTCACTATCTCATCTATACACTTAATGCATCACTTACAAAATAAATTAAAATTATTTAGAATTTATGGATATTTTGATATAATTAGTTACCCCACCCACTTGATAGATTTTTTTCAATTTCAACAAATGATAGATCCTTAAGCTTTGTTTTAGTGTTGTCCAGAATAGTTGAAGTTCTTTTACTCTAGCCTTGCTATATAGACTTATCGAGGGTAACGGAAGTTCCATACCTCTACCCAAACTGGGATAATCGAAGTTATGTTACTCTAGCTTTGCTATAGAGTTGACTAGGAAAATGGAAGTTCTGTTACAGTAGCCTTGCTACATAGACTCGTATATGATAACGGGAATCAGTTACTCTAGCCTTGCTATATAAAATTGTCTAGGAAAGTGGCAGTTTTTTAGCCAGGATATAGAGTTGTCTAGGATAATGGAAGCTTCGTTACTCTAGCCTCGCTATAGAGTTGTCTAGGATATTGAAAGTTCTGTTACTTGAGCCTTGCTATATAGAGTTGTTAATAATGGAATAATAATAAAGTATAATGGAATTTCCGTTACTCGCGGGTTGCTACATAGACTAATCGAGGATAACGAAATTTCCGTTACTCTAGTCTTACTGCCGGGTTTTCTGGTTTGGGAGTTAGTTAATGAAGAGTTCTGTATTGACTTAGATGGATAAGTAGAATACGTAAGTTCAGTTCAGTTGTTGCTGAGTTGTCTAGGATAATGGAAGTTTTGTTACTCTAGCCTTGCTAGTTAAACTTTTCTAGCATAACGGAAATTCTGGTATTCAAGCCTTGCTAAAGAGTTGTCTAGAATTATTGAAATTTAAAATTTAGCTTTGCTACATAATACGTCTAGGTTAATAGGAGTTCTGTTACTCTAGCCTTGCTATATAAATTATCGAGGAAAACGGATAACGGAAGCTCCGTTACTCTAGCATGTTATACAGATCTGTCTAGGATAACGAAAGTTCCGTTACTCTAGCATGTTATATAGATCTGTCTAGGGTTATGGAAGTTCTATATCTCTAGTACTGCTTAATAGAGCTGTCTAGGATAACAGAAGTGCTATAACTTTAGTCCTGCTAAATCTATCTGTCTAGGATAACGGAACTTACGTAACTATAGTTCTGTTTTACAAAGCTGTGTAGGAAAACGCAAGTTCCGTAACTCAAGTCCTGCTATATAGAACTGTCTGGGATTACATAAATTCCGTAACTCTTGTCCTGCTATATAAAGCTGACAATGATAACGGAAATTCCGTTTCTCTAGTTCTGCTATATAGATTTGTCTGGGATAACAGAAGTTCCGTAACTCTAGTCCTACTGTAAAGAGCGGACTAGATCAATAACTTCGTATGTCTAGTCCTGCTATATAGATCTCTCTAGGATTACGGAGGTTTCATAACTCTAATCATGATATATAGATCTGTCTAGAATAATGGAAGTTCAGTATCTCTAGTCTTGCTATTATGAGCTGTCTAGGTTAACGTAGAGTCCTGCTGAGCTTACTAGGATGACGGAAATTCCGTAACTCTAGTCCTTCTAAATAGAGCTGACTATGTTAACAAAAATTCCGAAACTCTGGTCCTGATATATAGATTTGTCAAGAGTAACGGAAGTTCCGTTACTGTAGTCCTGCTATATATAGCTGACTAGGATAACGGAAGTTCCTTTTCTCTAGTCCTGCTATAAAGATCTGCCTAGGATAACGAAAATTCCGTAACTCTAGTCCTGCTGTATAGAACTGTCTAGGGATACGGAAATTCCGTAACTCTAGTCCTACTATGTATAGCTGACTAGGATAACGGAAGTTCCTTTTCTCTAGTCCTGCTATATAGAGCTTACTAGGATAACAAAATTCCGTAACTCTAGTCCTTTTATATAGATCTGACTTCGGTAACGGAAGTTCTGTTACTCAAGTCCTACTTTATATAGCTGTCTAGGATAACGGAAGTTTCGTTTCTCTAGTCCTGCTATATAGAGCTTACTAGGATAACGAAAATTCCGTAACTCTAGTCATGCTGTATAGAACTGTCTAGGAAAACGGAAATTCCGTAACTCTGGTCCTACTATATATAGCTGACTAGGATAACGGAAGTTCCGTTTCTCTAGTCCTGCTACATAGAGCTAACTTGGATAACAAAAATTCCGTAACTGTAGTCCTACTGTATAGAACTGTCTAGGAAAACGGAATTTCCGTAACTCTAGTCCTGCTTTACAGAGCTGACTAGGATAATGTAAGTTGCGTTTCTCTACTCCAGCTATAAAAAGTTGTCTAGGATAACTGGAGTTCCGTTACTCTAGCTCAGCTATCTAGGATAACGGAAATTCTGTTACTCTATTCCTGCTATATATAGCTGACTAGGATAACGGAAGTTCCGTTTCTCTTGTCCTGCTATATAGAGCTTACTAGGAAAACAAAATTCCACAACTTTAGTCCTGCTATATAGATCTGTCTAGGATAACGGAAGTTCCGTTACTTTAGTCTTGCTGTTTAGAGCTGTCTAGGATAACGAAAAGTCTGTAACTCTAGTCTTGCTATATAGATCTGTCTAGGATAACGGAATTTTTGTTATCCTAGTCAGCTCTATAGAGCAGGACTAGTGAAACGGAACTTCCGTTATCGTAGTCAGCTATATATAGCTAGACTAGAGTTATGGAACTTCAGTTATCCTAGACAACCCTTATTAGCTGAACAAACGGAACTTCCGTTATCCTAGTCAGCTCTATATAGCAAGACTAGAGTTACGGAATTTCCGTATTCCTAGCCAGTTCTATACAGCAGGACTAGAGTAACTGAATTTTCGTTATCGCAGTCATCTCTATATAGCAGGACTAGAGAAACGGAACTTCCATTATCATAGTCAGCTATACATATAGGACTAGAGAAACGGAACTTCTGTTACCCTAGACATATATATAGAGGGACTAGAGTTAGGGATAACGAAGGATAATGAAAATTCCGTAGCTCTAGTCCTGCTATATATAGCTGACAAGGATAATGGAAGTTCCGTAACTCTAGTCGTGCTATATAGATCTGTCTTAGATAACGGAAGTTCCGTTTCTCTAGTCCTGCTTTATAAAGCTAACTAGGATTACAAAAATTCCGCAACTCTAGTCCAGCTATATAGATCTGTCTAGGATAACGGAAGTTACGTTACTCTAGAATAACGGATTTTTAGTTATCTAAGTCAGCTCTATATAGCAGGACTTCAGAAACGGAACTTGCGTTATCTTTGTCAGCTATATATAGCTGGACAAGAGTTATGGAACTTCCGGTATCCTAGACAAGTCAATATAGCAGGACTAGAGTAACATAATTTCCGTAATCCTCGACGGAATTTTGTTATCCTAGTCAGCTCTATAAAGCAGGACTAGAGTTACGGAATTAACGTTATCCTAGACAGCTCATATAGCTGGACTTAAGTAACGGAACTTCCGTTATCCTAGTCATATATAGAGTAGGACTAGAGAAACGGAACTTCTGTTACCCTACACAGATCTATAAAGCAGGACTAGAGTTACGGAATTTGTGTTATCCTAGTCAGCTCTATATAGCAGGACTAGAGAAACGGAACTTCCGCTATCGTTGTCAGCTATATATAGCTGGACTAGAGTTATGGAACTTCCGTTATCCTAGACAACCATTTATAGCTGGACTAGAGTTACGGAACTTCAGTTATCCTAGGATAACAAAAATTCCGTAGCTCTAGTCCTGCTATATATAGCTGACTAGGATTATGGAAGTTCCGTAACTCTAGTCGTGCTATATAGATCTAAGATAACGGAAGTTCCGTTTCTCTAGTCCTGCTTTATAAAGCTAACTAGGATTACAAAAATTCCGCAACTCTAGTCCTGCTTTATAGATCTGTCTAGGATAACGGAAGTTCCGTTACTCTAGTCCTGCTGTTTAGAGATGTCTAGGATAACGAAGTCTGTAACTACAGTCCTGCTATTTAGAACTGTCTAGGATTACGGAAATTCCGTAACTTTAGTCCTGTTATATAGCTAACGGAAGTTCCGTTTCTCTAGTCCAGCTAAAAAGAGTTGTCTAGGATAACGGAAGCTCTGAAGCAACTGAAGCGATGTCTCATGTAGTTATGTTGGATGACGGAACTTCTGTAACTAAAACCTCGCCTCAGATGGGCGTGTACGAAAACGGATGTTCAGTAGCCGTAGTCTCGCCTGATATAGTTAACTAGGATTAGAGAATTTCCATAACTCTAGATCCCGCTAGATCAAAGTAACCGAGGCAGCAGCTTGTGTTAATTACATTTGGAGCACCTCGGCTGTTTATTCTTACTTTTAATTAACAGTCGAAGTGTTCCGAATGTCACCACTTTTTAAACACAACCAGTAGCATGTTAAACAAAACGTTACAGAACGTTACATAACGATACATTCAGACCTCCTCGGCCATTAACAATCTAATCTAATACACAAATATGCGATCGTTAAGGCAATGAGTGATGTTTCAAAATTAATGGATTAAAGACAAAACATCACTCATTCCCTACACCGGTAGTTTCTAAATATAGCGTCTAAATATGGAGATAATTCGCAGCAAATGGCCGTGGAGTTCCGAATGTATCGTTATGGAACGTTCTGTTACGTTCGTGGTAACTGAACTCCCTTCAGATATTGACGAATCGTTCATAGTTAAATTGTATTCAACTGTCGGTGGCGCATACATTTATCCCGAATTCCAATCATTTCTATACACGCAATAGTTACCAATTAATAAACCGGTAATAAAGAATGAATATTATCGAGTATTTAAATAGGTAGGGTTCATGTATGAGGCTCCGACAGAAAAATAAAATTCAACCATGAACGATGCAAACATCTGTACTGTAAGATGCACAAGTAGTCACAAATATCCGCCGTTTGACTCCGTGCAACAAATGTTGCCAGGGGATATGGTTGTGATACTTATGATTGTGTTCTAAGTAAAACGCAACACCGAAAATTCGAAAATTGTACTTGGTCAACAAACATCTCAAGGACAAAATGTCCGAGACGACTTGTTAGGAATGAACAGGCCAAATTATAACATGAAAACGGATCTTGATATTCGTTCGTTCTTCTGCAGCAGTTGACTGAAGACATCGAAATATCTTGACATGTTTCATGAATCTTTGTGTCCATAGCAACAAATCTGAAATTATATATTAAAGTCTCATTAGAATAAGTACTTTTTATACTGGGTTTAAAGCCGTGTCAACACATTTTGGTTACTTTACAGCGTCCAGCGCACCTAACCTAGCTATCCTGGACACTTGTCTATAGCCAGTACTTACACGCCGGAACTGATCTATATAATCAATAAATGGATGAAAATTGTCATAACAGTCAAATTATCGCGGAAGGATTTAACTTCTCCTAATGAGACTCGAAACAATACCCCATCAGCACACAGAGATTCCAAATCCCGGTGCGCTACAAGCTGCGCAACCAACCCGGGTTAAGATAAGTATACTATAAGATGCTACTGATAACTGATCAATACCTGTAAATTTACTTCATATGAAGAGTGAAGACAATAGTCTAACAACGATATTTTCATTGATATTTATATTAAAAAATTATTATTGTTTGATAAAATTTCGGGAAATTTCATTTATTTATTTATTGGAGTTAACGCCGTATCAACACATTTTAGGTCATTTCACGGCGTCCAGCGCACCTAACCTAGCTTTCCTGGACCATTGTCTATGACCAGTACTCACCTACCCTTCCACAAGGCCGGAAACTTCTCCATATTATCTAATCAATGGAAGAAAATCGACATTATTGTCAAATTTTCATGGAAGGGTATAATCTCCCCGGATGGGATTCGAACCCACACCCTCTCGGGCACGAGCATCCAAATCCCGGCGCGCTACTTACTGCGCTATCGACCCGGTTTCTTGGGGAATTTCATAGTACTTACCAATGGAGCTTGTATCATTACGTGATGTTTCCATTTACTCATCCATCCAACTCAAAATGGCCATATTTTGTCTTTTCTTACTCGTCCAGATCCATAGACATTCATCGCAACCTAAAATATAACATACGGGAATAAAATTCAAACAGAAATGTTTCTCTATGATACATGTACAATTAGAAGCTGAATACAGTATAACCTCTGCAGAACACATTTTCTGTGCAACAACAGCTTTCTTCAATCATGTTAGATGCATTTTTAATGGAAGTTAACCTCTGCAAAGCAACAACCTCTGAACAGCAACACATTTTGTTCCTCTCTATGGGTGTTGTTTAAGAGAGGTTGTACTGTATCTATATCAAAATAAATACCAGGCAAAAGTTTCACAAACAAACTGAAGAAGGTACTCAATAACAGACTATAGCTGGGTTTTTCTACTATAGATATCGTTTCACTGCAGTTGGAATGACTGTTGTTAGATGATTTTGATAATGAAAATACATAAAATGTTTCAAGATAAAATACCATTGGTTTTTAGTGTGAATTTAAAACAACATACTCGCATTTCACTTGAGATTAAACTAAACCGTTTTTTAACTGACAGAAATTAGATCTTATTCAAACATGTTTGTCAGTTTTATTTTGTATAGTATGATTTTAAAAAAACCTACTGTATTTGACTTCCTAATGACACATATAT
Source organism: Mactra quadrangularis (assembly GCA_025267735.1). Lineage (NCBI taxonomy): Eukaryota > Metazoa > Mollusca > Bivalvia > Venerida > Mactridae > Mactra > Mactra quadrangularis. The sequence continues at coordinate 17,956,689 of CM046295.1, read as the reverse complement.
TTGTTGCAACGTTGATTACAATAGCAAAATGATTGTCCAAAATAAACTTGAGGACAAAGTCCTTATTTCGTAAAAGTGTAGATTATTAGAAAATTACCTCGTATCATTTTCTTGTACACATTTCTTGATCCATACAAATCAGTCAAAATCTGAAATAGACAAAACACGAGAAGAGAAACCCGAAAGAAGTATTTATTTTAAACAGGCATGTTTATTATACCAAAAGAAATAAACAAAATATAACAAAATATGTGCTGAAAAAGAGAAGCAAATTAGAATGGGACATGGACAAGCATGCATAAGGTACAGGGAGGGGCACGGGCAGGGATTTTTACACCATGGGGGTTCACTGGTCTGTTTAGGGCGGTCATTTCCGCTACCATTCCCACCTATTCACCAGGGCTATAGAAAGTCTCTGATCACCATTATTCCAAGATTGCTGACTTGCAATAAAGCTTCTTTTACCTAGTTAAGACAAAACTTATCAATATCCAAGAAAGTTTATCCCTAATCCTATAATATGATTAAAACCTGATCTAAAATTTTCCGCTCGCCTACTCACTAATATAGATCTGGCCTTTTTCAAACGAAGGTCACGTTCAGGTGACCTTTTCTCATCATTATATTCATGACGAGATTGTTATGATACGTAACTTGTTTACATCGTCTACGTCACGCAATTTGAAATGAGCCGTCCAATCGCAGAATGTGAATAATACCGATGTTAAATTAGCTTGCCAACCTTGGTCTAAAAATAGAAATTACGGAATCAAAATGTGATTAATAGTGTTTTCATCTATATAAAAGCTACGCATTGATTGGTCGACACAAAGTTCATCTCGACGTGACTTTCAACGGACAGTAGAGATCCTGTAGGACAATGCTGTACAGGATACCTGTTTACGTTTATGGAGATTGCTAATCCTATACCCACCAAATATGAATCACTGTGTTCTTAGCAATAAACCCTATGTTTCATCCGAGAAATTATTAGTTTTGAAACATTGATAAAACTGCACCAAGACATTCCTCTTAATGTGTATTTCTTTCATAAACTCAAACGAATCAGGACTAAAAGGCCCTTTTTAAACATCCCAAAGTGTCCACCTTACGCGGAGAAACTCGCCGGAGGGTTTCATGAACTTGATTTTTAACACATTTGGGAATTCAAGTTTTATTCATATTCAATATCCCGGAAAAAATAATTACTAACTTTACGTCTCTTCTTAAAAAAAAGAAATCCACGGGTAACTCATGTACAGTGTGACAAAATTTAACCAGAAACTATACGCTACTATAAAAATATTAACGATTATCTTAAACGGTTACTTCTACAACGGCAAGGCGAGAATCGTCAAATCTAAATACAAATTTTCTCCACAGTTCATTTATAGTTTGGAAAACTAGTCAATTCAGTTGATTCGAATGTTTATGCGACAGATCTGAATAGTCTTTGATGTACGAAAATCTCAATCACCATTCATTAATTTCAAGGATATCATCTAAAAAGCGTGTGATGTAATAGCAAAATATTATTTATATGAAATTTAATAGATGCAAAAAGAATGTTCGTTTATCCCTAAATTTGACCATAGAGCAAAAGTTACTCATATTCTGTCATATGACAGGGCAATCGATCAATTATCATTTCAACATTAAATTTTTAACATTTTTTAACAATTTTGGGTGAAGTCAAGCTGTACCCATGGCAATATTACAAAATAAATGGCTTGATTTGGAAATAATAATCTCTTTTCAAACTGTTTTTTTTTTCTAAATTGGTAGTTAAATAGTTTTATATGTTGTCTCATAATGAAAGCACTTTTTTGAATGGTGAGTATTTATTTGTAATGGTAACCAATTTCAGAAATTGAAAACATATTCTGAACTAAAAAAAAACATTTTTTAACTTTTATCATAGAATAAGTAAATACAGTCCTAGATATGGGATTCCTTTTAAAACAATTGAAACAGCAAAATAATAACATGTATAATATATGAGCACTGTTTTAGTTTCATGTTGTTGAGGTCGCTTCAAGGTAACAAAAAACGCAGTTCTGACTATTACAATCATGCTACTTCTGACTTTAAATGACAGGTATTTTACTTTGCAGTGGGCATTAAAATGTGATATATCAGCATGCATAAAATTTATCATATAATCTGTATCATTCTTGTAGACCTAAGAAGGAGTGGTGGCCGTGAAAACGGAATAAGTGAATACACGCTGAGGCGATGACTGATATGTGCAGACAATAACCATTACTATTATTGTTATATAACTGTTATAATCATTATCATCATCAATATAAATATTATATTACAATTATACATTATACAATGTACTCTGGACTATATAAGTTGTGATACATCAATGCGTTCCTGTGGTGGTATGGATGATTATATTGTCAGAGATCGTCTTTGACAAATTATTGACGGTAAGATGCGAAGCACTTCACGAGTTACTGCATTGACTCCACGTCTAACAAGAATGAACCTACAAGAGGACACTCCAGTTAGACAATACGGTGACGCAACAAGAAGGAGAAGATCCAACGAAAATATGTGGAAGATGGTGAAAGAAGAACATCGAACAATGATTTGTTGAGACCTGCAAGGGCGGCGGAATATTTGGAATTAATGAACGACAGGCCCTTGGACAGATACAGAAACAGAATGGGTAGAGGACACGTTAATTTTGATTATGAAGAATAGAAGTTGCTTTTAAGAGATCTATGGGTAGCATACCAAAAACTATGGTATTCAATGAAAATAGTAACTGGTTTGCTTTTATGAGCAGATTTCAAATTGTTTGCCAGAAAAAAATATTTCGGAATCCTTACATAGAATTCATGGACTTGGTTGATTAATTAGAAAAAGAGGTTCAATAGTAGAGAAGAAACCGAATCATACAAGGTCGAATTGTTGACTATGCGACAACACCATGGGGAAACTTTGAAAGAGTTTGCGGAAAGGGTTGAAACTTTGGCTGAAGATTTTCATGATGAATTCATAGTTAGGAGGTTCACCCATGGTATTCCCGATAAAGATGCAGCATTATAAGTGTCAAATCTAAATGTTAGATCTATTGATGAAGTCATCAGGAAAATAAAAAGTTACAAACACAATTGGGCAGCCATAAGGGCAACAAGGGACCCAAAGACAAAAAGGGTCATCAGTTGGGTTAAAACCTGATGCATCAAGACGTTTTTATGTCATCAATATGCCCTCGCCAAATCTAAGCGTAATTGGCGTTGGGTAATTGACATGCAAGAAGAGGTTAAAGTCCATATTGAAGCCTCTTGGTTCTTGGAACACATATCACACCGAGACAAGGGAAAGAATAGGGTACATGTTCCTAAGGTGAGGCAGTACAGGATTGCCTTTCAACTACTATGTGTCAGGATGTAAGGTTGAGGACCCAAAGTCTCCCGAAGTCTGTGCAAGACGAACAACCGGTAGTGGCAAACATCAAAGATCCCCACCATATGTAGACCAAGATATATATTCAATATCATCAGGTGAGGAGGAACGACCCCAAGGAGGAAATCTTCAACGCATGTTAAGTGAGACCTAAAAGTGAGAAACCCTTGGTGAAACCTACCAATGTGGACAACCATCTGGAATACCCTACATTCACCCAAAAAAAAACCTTAGTGAGATAAAAAAATACTTGCACTAATAGGAATTCTCAGGTCACATGACGGTGCGAAACTGTGACCAGACAGAATGTCAGAGGTCAGTTTGCTTTTTTAAAGTATAATGAACAAATTGTGCAACGTCAATTGGAAACCACATCAATAAAACTGTAGTCAAAATTAGAGCAAAAATCAGTCAGAAAAGATTGGAATAATATAAGAACGTTTTCACTTGAATGTACATGTACCTATAAACTTAAATAAAACAAAGTATTGGATCATTGAACTTACTTAAACTGCATATAATAGTTAAAGGTCCTCATAATGTTTACTTAAACAAAATATAATTAAATGTACGATAATTTTATGATTAATTACACAAAGTTTATGCACACGTTAACTGGCTATTTCAAATATAACAATATCGTTGCAAATTGATTATGATAACACAATATTTACAAAACTTTCTAAATGTATGATATGATAACAATATCATATCAGTAAATAAAGCCTTTCTAATCATCAGCTATTAAGCATATAGCTCTATATCAATTACCAATGTCGGTTCACAATGCTATTTATAACACAATGCTGGTATTTATAAAAAATATCCAAAATGATTCAGTTACCTATAATCTGTAAACCATTCAGTAAAGTTATATACACAAATGAACTATACTAAAATACCTTTCACATCCTTGTTACCAACAACATAATTCATTATACAATTTGTAGAGATAGATTAAAAAACCAATAAATTCAATGAAACAAAAGGTTGTCGATGTTACATATACACTGGTGTTCAAATATAATATAGAAAAACTAAGAAAATGTGTTTTTCAAAAATGAAAGAAAAAATATTAAAATAAACATGTGTAAAGAAACTTCTGAACACCAGTGTATTTCATTTAAATTTGTTTTAAACATATACATGTAAGCAGCACCCTAGCAAGACTTAGTACTATGAACACTATTTACATACGACTATATAGTAACTAGTACCTTAAGTATTTGGTACATCATTGCTATTTTGTTTAAGAGTCTGATCTAGCTATCCTCCCATAGATTGGGTCCTTCACTAGATTACCCAGAACTGTGTATTTATTTAAAAAGTAATTCCGATCTAGTTATCCTCCCGTAAATGGGCCCTTCACTAGATTGCTCAGAATTATCTGTTTTGACTCTATAATTCCGATCTAGCTATCCTCCCATAAAATGGGTCCTTCACTAGATTGCTCAGAATTACGTTTACAAAAAATTCCGATCTAGTTATCCTCCCATAAATGGGCCCTTCACTAGATTGCTCAGAATTATCTGTTTTGACTCTACAATTCCGATCTAGATATCCTCCCATAAAATGGGCCCTTCACTAGATTGCTCAGAATTATAGACACTTTTCATTATTTTTTTCTAATTGAGAGCTATCAAGTTCCTCTCTTTTACCTTCATCAAGCCGATTATCGTTTAGTACATCGTTATCAAGCATCATTAGCACTAATTACATGTATTTAACTATTGATTTTATATTCTTTAAGGGTCGAAAACGTTACCAATAACCTCTACATACAATGAATATGTTATTAAAACTGCATGTGTGTGGGTACAAGTATAGATCATTTCTGTACGTTCAAAAAATATCTGACCGTGTAACCATTATACAGAATGTTTATATAGTTAGTATTGTGGCAGACGATTGGTACATTTGGTACAAAGTCAACAGCTTAAAAAATTTAAGTGATTTTTGTAAGACTTTATTTACAATTGCGCAAAACTCCTATATTCTTATGTATAATCTAAATATCAAATTGTCATTGAATGTAATAAAAAATACTTCAATGTATATGATATGCTGAAGTTTGGACTATTTTTATTATCTTAATTTGCATTGAATACAACAATTTTATAAATATATTTTAACGATAGATCCGAACAAATAGTATAATATAAAATGCCTACTGAATTAATTTCAAAAAGATTCAAACATTTCACGGATCTATTTATTTAAGGTAAATTTAGTTCTTAAAATTGTCCAATCTTTTACTGATACATTGATAACTATGTAGATATGTGCTGTATTATTCATTAAAAAATCAAATTAGTATTACCATTTGTAATTTAACTGCTGAAATGGAAAACTCCCAAATGGGAATACACCATACATTAAGATTTTTTACTTAAAGATAGAAATCTACATAGAAATAATGGACCTATGGTGACAATTTGTACGTGTGTTTTATTCTTTTAAGACGGATACCTTTCAAAGAATAAGGACAGATTGATATGCTGTAGTGTAATTATAGTTCTCTCTTTTTAAAGATATAAACCTACATGTACATTTGGACAGGACGTGTCAATTTGTATGTAAGTTTTCATTTTAAAGACATATACCGAACAAAGAATAAGGGCAGATTGACATGTTGTCGTGTGTAAAAGATATCTTATTCAAAGATAAAACCTACATGAAAATAATGACAAATGAAACCATTTTGTACGATAGAAGACGTCAATTTGTATGTAAGGCTCAATTGAAGGCAGAAATACACATAAAACTATGAACGAAATGACAGTTTTCGTGTATTACTGTTTTCTTATTATAAGATAGAAACCTACATGAAAAAAATGAATAGATGCTAACATAGTGTATGTATATTTTCTTTTTTGAGACAAATACTTACCTGATAATAAGAACAGAATGTTTTAGAGATTCAAAGTTGTTTTATTTAAAAAGATAGAAACCATCATGAATTTTTGGAAAGAAGCTAACATAGTGTATGTATGTTTCTTTTTTTGAGGACAGATACTAACCTGAAAATGAGGACAAAAGGACATTGTTTTGGTTATCAGAATTAATTTATTTAAAGAATGACATGCTGTAGTGTATCATATTTAGATCTTCATAAAGATAGAAACCTACATGAATAGACAAAAGACGTCCATTTGTATGTAAGGTTGAATTTAAGGCAGAAATACACATGAAAATATGGACGAAATGACAGTTTTAGTGTATTAGTGTTATCTTATAATAAGATAGAAACGTACATGCAAAATTGAATAGATGATAGTGTATGCATATTATCTTTTTGAGACAAATACTTACCTGATAATAATGACATGATGTTTCAGAGAATCAAAGTTGTTTATTTAAAGAAACCGTCATGAACATTTCGACAAAAAATAACATAGTGTTTATATGTTTTCTTTTTTGAGACAGATACTTGCCAAATAATAAGGACAGTATGTTTTAGTGAATCAAAGTTGCTTTATTCAAAGAGATAGAAACCTACAAGAATATTTAAACAGGGGATGTCATGGTGTATACATGCGTTTGTTTCTAAGACAGATTCTTACCAGAAAGCAAGGACAGAATGACATGATGTAGTGTGTTAAAGATATTTGTCAGAGACAAAAATCTTCATGAACATTTGGACAGAAAATGCAAGTTTGTTTTGTAAGATAGAAACTTGCTTGAATCCTATCAAAGATAGAAAATTACATGAACATTTTGGCAGAGGAAGTCAATTTGTATGAAGACAGATACCATACCAAGACTAATGACAAAATGCAAAGCTGTAGTATATTTAAGTTTTTTATTTCATTCCAAGAGAGAAACCTACATGAAAATAAGGACAATAGGTGTTAATTATGTATGTTATTGATCTTTTTAACACAGATACCTACCTGGGAATAAGGACATAATTTAATGTTTATGTGTATTAAGGAGATCTTATAGTAAGAAAGAAACTTACGTACATATTTGAGAGAATATGTCAATATGTATGCATGTTTTCTTTTTAAGACATTTTTTGGCTGAGAACATTGACTGAATAACATGTTTTAGTGTTACAGTATAGAAACCTATATGAACATTAGAATCAAATATGGCATAGTATATGAATGTTTGTTTTTAAGACAACTGCCTACCTGAGAATAATGACAAAATGACCTGTTACAGTGAATGAAGGTAAAAACTGCATTTTAGCATATATAAGAAATGACACTAAACTTAACTTCATTAAGTCTATTTTGCAATTTACTTAATCTATTGCTATCTATATGATTGTTTTTGAATGATGATAATTCGCAGTAATAGATCTGGACTTAAAATATGTTATGAGGATGATAAGTCATAAAAATTTTGGAACTGTACAAATCGTTCTTTAGGATTCTGTGATGGTATTCGTACTGATCCTGATATAAGAGAAGAAACTAAGTAATAATAGCTTATAATCACAGTCCAAATGAGTTAAAAACTAAAAATACAAACGACAAAACAGTAAGGAGCGAATGCAATCAACAAATAGATAACGGAAAGTGCCTTTATCTGAGTTTCATAAATGCAAATCGCAAACTTATGAAAGTAAGGGTAAGTGTTCGTCTTCCAGCATTGGATAACATATAAAGACACACCATAGGAAAGATATAAGATGTCGTGCTTTAATGATGAACCGAGTTAGCAAAACTACTGAAAACTCGGTCGCTGTGTATTCTACCAGCACCCTTAAAGCTGACAATGCTGCATTAGGTTAACTACCATCAGCTAGTACATGTAAGAGAAACATAATGAATAAAATAATTCAAGAATTTCCAAAAGCATCTGAAAATCTAAGACTTCTTACTGCAGAAGGAAAATGGGCCAACAACCTAAATGCTGAACCTTTTTTGTTTCATGACAGTGGTGTGGATAGTGAATCAAGGATGTTAGTTTTTGGAACAAATCAACAATTAAAATTACTGGGACGGCCATACTAGAGGTCCATGGACGGTATTTTTGCTAAGGCTCTTTCCAAAGTTAGTCATATATTTGTTATTCATGTTTCTCTAGGTGATTTCACTGTTCCACATATATTTGCAATTTTGCAAGATATACGTCATACAACTTGAAACAATATTTCAAATTATGTCTGAAGCATGTTCTCTAATTGTGATGGTAAACTTTAAACTAGGTTTAAGAAAGGCTTTATCTGCAGTGTTTGGAAACAATACTCTTATACAAGGATGTTTTTACAATTTGTCACAAGCCACTTGGCGTACAATTAGGGAATAAGAGCTGACTCTTACTTATGAAGAGAATAATGATTTTAAAAACTTTGTGGGATGGTTGATGCTGTAGCATTTATACCTGTGGATGGTGTTTCAAATGAAATTGGAAACACCCAACATTGAAAAACTTACGGATTACTTAAACGCAACTTATGTTTGTGTACTTAAAAAGAACATAGTCAAATATGAAAAGATCATGATTCGAACTCAAACTACATTTCAACCACATGAATGAAATGTTTATAAGGTCACCATACACAATGGACAAAGAAATAACAACAAATATAAAGGCTGATAAAATAGATTTACACTCCCAGTAGGCTATCCTCATCCTCATGTATGGAAACGTATTAAGTTCTTACAGTTAGAGGAGAAAATTCGTGCTGGCTGCATCTATTGCACAATTTTAAGTGGGTTACTTTCAACAACGCAAGAAACAAAAGTCGTTGATTTACAGGCTAGATTTGGACAAAGCTGCTTTGAGATTGAAAATGGTTATCGTGATATGGCAAATTTCTTATTGCTGTTGGACATTCTATCTGAATTAAAAACTGTGAATGTGATAACTTGAATGGAAATTTGAAGTGAAATCATTAGTTTTAACCACATGGTGGTATTTTGTCTTGATAAGTCAGACAATTCTTAAATGTTTGTTTGTTTGGATTTTACATAGCATCAACAAAAAATGTTATATTGCACCCAAAGCAGTTGATAATAACAATGTAAATAACTTTTTAAATGAATAATGATATCTATTTTAGATGAATCTTAATGAGTATGCACTGTTGCATTTCTGAAGTCTTGAAGTCATTTAAAATTACCTGTGTTTGTAATAAATTTATGTATGAAATGTGCTAAGAAACAAAACTGATATTACTGTTATGCAAATGGAATCATAATGCTATATTTTAGTTTTCGAAATTTATTGACATACGGATTTAATTTACGTGTATATGCAAAATGTAATTAAAAAAACATTTTTGTCCTGTTTTATCTTGTTTTACATTCAATTATTTATTATAGAAAAGCATTTATTTTAAGACAGAAGTTCAGTAATAAAAAAAATTTAACAATTACATTTGACTTGTAGCATCATATACTTTCGGACAATCAAACAAATGAAAGATAGTTGGTAATTTTCAACCTACATTCTAAAGAAACTTATGAGCAAATAAGAATAAAAAACTGATTTTCTTAATAAGTGTCAATGTAATGTTACGATAGAAACCTAAATGAAAATAAGGACCGAATATGGCAAGGTATAAGTATGGTTTCTTTTTTAGGACAGATAACTTCCTGAGAAAAAGAACAAAATATAAGTGCATTTAAGTTATCTTTTTTAAAGATATCTGCATGCTAATGGACCTTAGATGTCAAATGCCTATCTGAGAATAAGGACAGATTGAAAGTGTATTTAAGTTTCACAATTCAAAGAAAGAAACCTACATGAAATACAGACAATAGATGTCAATCATGCATATATGTGTTCTTTTTTAAGACAGATACATACCTGTAAATAAGGACATATTGATATGTTTAAGTGTATTTAAGATTTTTCATTTTAATACAGCGTGCCATAGTGTGAGTCTGTTATTGATTTGAAGGACATTTATTCATTTATTTATTGGATTTAACGCCATATCAACACAATTAAGGTCATTTTACGGCGTCCAGCGCACCTAATCTAGCTTGCCTGGACCATTGCCTATAACCAGTACTCACCTACCCTGCCATAAGGCCAGAACTTCTCCATATTATCTAATCAATGGAGGAAATCGACATTATTGTAAAATTTTCATGGAAGGGTATAACCTCCCCGGGTGGGATTAGAACCCGCACCCCCTCTGTCACGAGTTTCCAAATCCCGGCGCGCTACCGACTGCGCTATCGACCCGATATTGAAGGACAGAAACGTACATAATGAATGGAAAAAAACGGCATGCTTATTGTGTGTCTGTTATCGTTTTGAGGATCAGAAACGTTTATAATGAATGGAAAAAGGCATGCTTATTGTGAGTCTGTTATTGTTTTCAAGGTCAGAAACGTTCATACTGAATAGAAAAAACGGCATGCTTATTGTGTGTCTGTTATCTTTTTGAATGTCAGAAACGTTCACAATGAATGAAAAAACTGCATGCTTATTGTGTGTATGTTATCTTCTTGAAGGTCAGAAACGTTCATAATGAATGGAAAGAACGGCATGCTCATTGTGTGTCTGTTATCGTTCTTAAGGTCAAAAACGTTCATAATGAAAGGAATAAACGTCATGCTTATTGTGTTTTTGTTATCATTTTGAAGGACAGAAACGTACATAATGAATGGAAAAACGGCATGCTTATTGTGTGTCTGTAATCGTTTTGAATGTAGATAACGTACATAATGAATGGAAAAACGGCATGCTTTTTGTATGTCTGTTATCGTTTTGAAGGTCGGGAACAACATAATGAATTGGAAAAAAGGCATGCTTATTGTGTGTCTGTTATCGTTTTGAAGGTCAGAAACAACATAATGAATGGAAAAACGGCATGCTTATTGTTTGTCTGTTATCGTTTTGAAGGTCAGTAACGCAAATAATGAATTGGAAAAACGGCATGCTTATTATGTGTCTGTTATCGTTTTTAAGGACAGAAACGTACATAAAAGTAAGAAACAACGTCATGTCCTTTCTGTTTTAGTTTTCTTAATAAGGACATAAGCACAACTGTGTCATGGAAAACCACAGCAAATTTTATTGTGCATCTGTTATCGTTTTAATGGGCAGAAACGTTTATGATTCATAGGATAAAACAGGATGTCTTAGTGTGTGTCTGTTATTTTATTGAAGGACATAAACTAACATGAGCTTAGGAACAACATCAAGTCTTATTGTGGGTCTGTTATCTTATTGAAGGACATAAACTTACATTATTTATAGAAAAAAATCTTATTGTAAGTGTATTATCTAATTGAAGGACAGAAACGTTTATGATTTATAGAAAAAAACAGGATGTTTTATTGTGTCTGTTATCTTATTGAAGAACATATACTAACAAGAGCTTAGGAACAACGGTATGTTTTACAGTGAGAAAATATGTCTCATTAATCTATGTTAGTTCATAAACATTGGTCAATAATATGTCCATGTTATTTAATGCTTAAATATGATAATAATTTTGATAAAAATAAAGTACTGCTTGACAGAAATTCGACTCTATGTAAATTAAACGAAATATGTTACTATTTAAATTAAAGTTGTATTCACGAAGTACTATTTGTATATGAAACAGAATTGGTCTCGATTTGAGCCTTTTGAAATGATCTTAATTGATTAAGGTTATTTCACGGCAGACAGAGGACTTTCATTAACAAGGTCAGCTACTTGTCCAAATACATTATCAATGAAGGAAATTTGACATTACATGTATTATAAAATTTCCATGGAAGGGTATAACCACCCGGTCGGGAATCTAGATTTAAACCCCCAGCGCGATAACAACGGGGCTATAGCTCTAGCTTATCGTAATGTATGATAGGATAGACAAACACAAAAGTTCTAAAAAGCGACAATTCGTCATTGTAGTATGTGACAGGCTATGATGACTATTTGGCAATTGATATGACATACAAAAATTGTTGAAACGAAGGCTCAAAGTCGCAACTTAGTTAATATTGTACGCCCATACAGGTGTTTCCTCAGCCACTCTAAAGTACATGTGTAAGTTTATATTTGATTACTTAAACTATCCAAATAAATCTGTCAATGCATAAGTATCACACTTAAGGCATTAAGTAAACAAGATGCAGTGTTGAGAATACTCTCTATTTTGAGCTATGTTAGCTAATTACTAGCCAAAAACTAAGTTTAAAAACGAATAATTATTATTGTCTAAAAATAATATTTTGCCATCACTTTTTTGGAAATGCAACTATCAGAGATATTTTTTAAGATCTTAATGAGTAGCACGCAATTCGGTCAATGGTAAATATTTATTCATACCACATCAGTGTCATAATAAAGTCATTTTCCCGATAATTTCCAATACAAAACTCACTTCTGCATAATTTACTTGATAAAAACTTCTACTTATGTAACGTGTCCGCCGGGCGCGCGGCCGCCTAGCCGATGCTCGCGTACGTGTTTTAAGTCGATGCTCGTCTTATCACCGACTGACTAGGCATCTGAGCTCGCTGTAGGGACGGAGACAGAATCAATCCCAAGACACTGACTCGTGTCCCGGGGTTATCAACAATGTTAAGTATATATATGTAGTTGGATTTTCCTCAAGCTATTTGGCTTATATGATTAGAAAACAACTAAAATTAAAGCGTATAGTAATATATACAGGCACAAAGCATTAAACAAAAACACAGTCCTGAGACATTACCTAAGAATGAAAACCAATAGAAACAACAAAAGTTATAGACAGGATAGAATAAAACTTCAGTACAAAACAATATGTACAAACTTAATATTCCAAACACAGCCTGGAGCAGAGACAAAGGCATCAGCAAAAACTAAAGCTCGGAGACACGACCTCGGGTTATAAACCTTAACTTGTAACCAACAGACCCGAACTCCGACTAGTCGATGTCTCAGACACAACCCGGGACAAAAACAAATGCAGAAACTAAAACTAATATCCTTAAAACACAACCTCGGGTTGTAAACCTTTGCTTGAAACTGAAAGTCTGCGAGCCCGGATAAATCAATGTTCCGAGCACAGCTCGAAGCTAAAGCAAAACCAAAACTCTGAATACAACCTCGAGTTACAAAACGTTTGTTGAAACAAACCGGGTCTGGACAATTCAATGTCTCAGGAACAACTCGGAACTAAAACAAAAACCAAAACTAAAACTCCGAACTCAACGTTGAGTTATAAACGTAAGTTGAAACCAACAGACCCCAAGTCCGGACAAGTCAATGTCTCAGGAACAACTCGAAGCTAAACCAAAACCAAAACTAAAACTATAACTCCGAACACAACCTCGGGTTATAAAACGTACGTTGAAACCAACAGACCCCGAGCCCGGACAAGTCAATGTCTCAGGAACATCTCGGAGCTAAAGCAACAACCAAAGCCAATACGAACCACTCTCTCGGGTCATTAACTATTGCTTGGAACCAACAGACCTTTAGTCCAAACACTCCTATACTTCAAGAACGACCCGGAGCAGAAACAAAACCTCAATCGTATGAGCTTCATACTAACTTAAAGACAACCTCGGACACGAAAACAATGGATACCCCAAGATCTAGCACGATTTACCCCGCACGTTCTGCCACCAATGTCTGCGTGCAAAAGCGCGTCTCTACCTTAGAGACAACTACCTAATCGCAATGATGCTTGTTGTCAGTACAGCAGACAACTCGTGTCCAGTATGCCAAACATCGGCGATTATACCTCGAGAACGTTAAACAGGGAATAGCCAAGAACCACGATTTACTCTGCAGGTTCTGCCACCAGCGTCAGCGAGCAAATATGTGCTTCCATATTTATCAACACACTAATCGCAAGGATGCTCTGTAGAATGTACAGCGGAATGCACACGTCATGTACTAAGTCGTCGGCAATTAAACAATAGACACACTCTTCCACTCCAACCATCAGCACGAGCAGTCACCAACTTTCTGCTCCCAAATGAAGTCAACATGCGTTTATTTACTATTGGACGAGTCAATTTTTCAGGACAGTCCATTTCAAATCCGGAATGTAAAACAATTTAATTTTTAAAAAGGGGGGTAATCTATTCATTTTCCCAAACTGACCTGACTCAATACTATAATTAGATTTAAATTAATAAAACAAAGGTATAAAGGTCACTTAAATATCTAAATAAATAGTTAAAAAGGGTTAATACTACATAGTTTTTTACATGACAGAGAAAGAAGGAAATTCACCAAAACATTCAATTTTAGTAAAGGGAGATTATTTGTCAAAACTATTCAACAAAGAAATTGTTCAAAGGCGATATTGCTTTCAAAGAAAAAATGCTCTCGACAAAGTCGCTGAACAAAACGACAATGCCGGTTCGTTTAACTTAGGGTGAGTTGTTATCTCGCTTTCGAGATGAAAAAATATAATATATGATTTAGATATAAAAGTTTTTAGTCTACAATTAGTTGTCACGATACAAGAATTCTTATTAAATTTAAATCAATGTATACATAACAAATACAAATTCTTATAAATTAATGTAAATCCAAAAGTCTTAGGCACATTATTACAGAAACATTTGATTAAAACTATACGTAAAAGTACTCTGCAATGTGTATGAAATCAAGCTTTAATGACTATATCAAGTAGGCCCTATTTGTAACTAATACAATCGACTTAGTAATAATGATATCATTAAGATTGTTTGTAAAACATATACATGTATGTCAGAAAAAAAACTAATCATGGCCGTTACAAAAACATTTGGATAGAGCCCCCCCCCCCCCCCCTTAGAAATCTATTAATGTCCCCGTTTTATGCAGTACCATAAAGCGATTAAACCATATAATTACAACAATAATATGATTAATATCCAAATTCAAATCCTTTTTTATGATCGCTATTTAAAGCAATTACTCTATTTCTTGAACTAGTATCCGCTTTTTCTCAACTGTCAAAGCTTGAATAATTTCACGGTGACTGAATGCACGGTTTCTGTACTGGTGGCCTACTTGTCATTAAATATATATTGACTAAAACATACCATTGGGCATAAAGAGATTTACTCGATCATGGAACACACTTTTGGAAACTCATGAATGTATCATGGCGATGATTTTGACAAACGCATTCACCGTGAAATTATTCATGTTTGACAGTTGAGAAAAAAACGAACTAAACCTCAAAATGGCCCACCTCAACTCCGCAGAAAAAAAAATTATATTCTCCCATTTGCTAAAAAGTTTCAAACTAATTTCCTCTCTTCGAAGAATAGTCCTATGCAAACCCTCCCAAAATTAAGTAAGCCCCAACCTACATTACCAATATTAACCCTATCGCCTACCCCCACCACCCCTTTGACATAGCTTTGTCTTAACTAGGTAAAACTGATAGAAAATTCTACAAGCCAGCAAGAATACAAATAATGATGACCAAAGTATTTCGAACCTCTGGTGCTGGGGGATATGAAGCCAATGACTCTTAAAAACCCAACAGACCGAACCCTCTCCATGGCGGGGATGGGACAGTTGGGATATGCATGCGGGACCTGAGATATCGGTGCAAATCTCAGATCAGACACGGACAACCTGGAGACCAAAGAAAAACAAAACATAATCGATAATATATTACATGAATCACAGTAAATTAAGCAACAACAATATCTAAAAGTTGACTGAACTAGAAATGTCATTTGTTGATAAACAAAGTAAGTGCTATACACGTACATCAATTGGATAATGAATTAATCAGTTACTGTTCACAAACAAACGCACACTCGCCCGAACATACCCTCACGCATGCTCACTCACACACACATCAATATACCCTGGCTCACACGCGCAAGCACACTTACCGCCATATACCCTCGCAAACGCATGCACGCACGTACACACACCTCCACATTCCCCACGCACGCATGCATGCACTCACACACTACTTATGTTTCTCACCCACCCACACAGCAAGAGAAACTGACTAATTCAATAGCCAATGGAAAAAATAATGTATAAATGAATGAAAATAGATATAAAAAGGGTCCGCCCATTTTATAAGGATGCATCATGGACAAACACTGGAATGTGACTTCTTCCATACAAAAGTGATTTAGAGCCCAAATTGAGTCAAATTTGAAAAATTCCAAATATAATTCATTTTAGGACAATTAATTATTCGCCAAAATATTCTCAATTTTGTTGTTGCCAAAGATGGGTAGTCTACAGATTGCCAACTCAGCACTACTTAGTTTGAGACTTGTTCTCGTTGATGAACGATTAACAAATATCAAGTTCACAAACAAATGACATTTCTAGAAGATAAAAAGTAAATTAACACTCACCGATTCCTCGTCGAAATGTCTTCCAGCATGTCAGTCATAACCAAAGTGTTTCATATTTACCTAAAACTTACGGAAATCCTTCAATGGCAGGGGTTTAAATACATGTATACATGTATCAGCTTTCATATTACTTAATACAAAAGCGCCTCAACTGACATCAGCTGAAAAAGAAAGAAAAAGTTATTAGTAAAAATCAAAAGTTCAAGTAAAGATGAAAAACTAATAACCTTATATTAGATTAAAGGGATAAGTTGGCAAATGACAAAATCTTCGTTGGTCAGTTTCATAAATTAAGCACTTCAAAGTCAGACGAATAAAAACCATTACAATAGTATAATATTCAAAAAGTATAGCCAATTTTACCCAATTTGTATAATATTTAGAATTGATAAGCCAAAAATGAGTGTATTATTAATGCATCTTGCTTTTGACTTACGAACAAACTTATAAACAAAACTTTAACTTTTAACGAGCTCATTGTTAAATATTAGAATCTATACTTCCTTTGTCATATTAGTGAGGTCATAAGCCGGATACAAGCAGATAATTTCATCACAGCAGTGTTTCCATATCGTTGATCCAATCCATAAAGTCATACAATCTGAAAACAAAAAGTCGTTAAGATAAAACATAAAAGCAATGACATTGGTACTAACGGAGGAAACTCACTCATTGATCAGAGAGCCCCTAACTAGGATACTACATTTATTTCATATACAATCAAATATGTCCGCTGTTGCTTCATTTAGCTGAATAGTTAAAAGAAATCTGATTAAAACCCGATCTAAAATTTCCTCTCGCCTACTCGCTGATTAAGGTCAGGCCTTTTTCAAACGAAGGTCACATTCAGGTGGCCTTTTTCTCATCATAATATTAATGACGAAATGTTATGATATGTAACTTGTTTACATCGTCTACGAAATCCATATGCGATTGATAGTGTTTTCGTCTAAATGAAAGCTACGCATTAATTGGTCGACACAAAGTTCATCTTGACGTGACCTTCCATGGAGACAGTAGAGATCCTGTACGACAATACTCTACAGGATTTCCGTTTACGAAGATTGAGTGAAAAGCTACAAGCAACGGAACCTTAAAGCCCCTATATCAAAAGTAACTCTGTTTTTTACTGCAAAGAAAACAGACATTTATCTATTTCAATTACCTCTTATGAACAAGAATTATTTTTGTTAATTATATGCAAATATTGCTTAGATATTTTCATGTCATTTGTTTATTTTAAAGTGAAAGTAGATCGAAACCGAAAGTAGACTTTGGTTGTCAATACTTGAAACATTTGTTTTGATCAGAGTATTTTAAAGATGAAGTCTTATTAGAGAAAAAACTTACTCATAATTACATAATTATGCTTTTTAACTATTTTGGATTAGGTATATTCAACATCAGCATATAAATGAATATAGTGTGCTCTTATAAAAGTACCCAACTTTTTTAAGAATTTGACAATTTTTCAAACTCAGATTTAGAAAGCAGAACGGTTTAAACTGCAAATTGTGTCTTTAATGTATGTTATAATTTAATAACTTCATGGGTACTAAACAATTTTCAAGTCTACTGTTAATGAAAATATCTTCATAAAGTGGCTTTAAATATGCCATTGTCGGCTGTTAAATTAGCGGAGACGATGTAAACGGCAATTTTTACTCCAGAAGTTGTCAAATCATTGAGCACATGGAAAGGTAAGCGAGTTAAAGAAACTGCCAAGGAATTATGGCCTATAATGTGCAATTCTTAAGAATTCAACAATCACTAGGCTTGAATAAGTTATTTTAATAAGCTAGCTTGGTTTTCCTATTTATAATTGCTATTCATTAATCTTGAAAAAATAAAAGAAGAAACCGTTGCTGTTTAGTCAAATCGTCGTTACCTCGCCTTTTGAAAGTGACGTTAGCCGCGGCCGTTGCGCAGTGGTTTGCATGTCTGACTTTGAATCAGGAGTTCGCGGGTTCGATCCCGGTCGCGGTAGGTTAAAACCTATACATGTGCTGTCGGCCTCGTGCTAGGGTAATTAAGTACCGGTGATAGAAAGTGTCCAGGAAACCTATTGTATTGGGGGGATTGTTAATTTGACTTTTTTATGAGACCCTGTTTAAAATATGCTATATGTACTGACATGTAGGAAAAAGTATATCTTTTTAATTTCTGACCCCATTAACCCCCCTGTACATACCATCTGAACGTTGACCACGCCCATTTCCACATAAATTACCAGTTCTTTACATTTAATTGCAATAAGTTGTATGGTATTGGCATGCAATGTGTCAATTTATGGGCTTATCAAGGTGCTGAGTTCAAAAATGAAGTCGAAAACAAAATTAATCAAACCAATATGGCTGTAAATTCAAAATTGCCCAACAACATGAAGCATGGACTATCGGTACTTTATTTTTAAAGTAAAATGGAAAATTAAAGAATAGGCCCTGACTGGGAATCGAACTTGGTTCTCCAGGGTGCCAGGCAAGACACAAAACCGCGTCGCGGTTGGGTCAACCCAATAGGAAGGCAGTTAGAAGTGACCAGCAATCACCACACTTTATAACAGAAAACAGTAAAATAATTATGCAATATTTTTTTGTTCAATATAAATTTATAGAATGAACTGTGTAACATGGTAAATTGAATGGTATATAATATCAAATTACCTCGACTTATTTGATAAAATAAAATATAATATTATTCCAATTTCATAATTCCTTGTTTCCAACTACAGTGTACTACACACTTCAAATTAAAATGGCGGTAATGTTTTGGCCGTGTTTGATTGGATTTCAGATTTTTTTTTATTTGAATAACAATAGCCTGAGGTTAAAGTTCATAGGTGACAAACGTAGATAGGTCAAAGGTATAGACGTACTGTATCCTATTCGACCATTCACTAGGAATGATATTGATTCAATTAATTAACGAAGTGTTCCGAAATGACTGTAAGCAGACGACATGGTTTTTTCTTAAATTTCGAGTCTATTGGTCTGTTGCTTAAGCCTCATTCGGAACAACCTCGACCTTTCTTGAATGCATATTTTTGCAGCGAATGGCCGAGGATGTTACGAATGGCTTAAGCCTATCACCACGTATCGCTTCGCTTCCTGGTACCCTCGAATTTATGTCATTGATTTGGTGTAAGAAGGGTACCAGGGCAAAAAAGCGCTACGTTGCGATATACTTATAGGCAATAGGTCCTACATTTACTAAACATTGGTATGCAACCATTCGGAACTCCTCGCTGGGTCGAGGTGTTCCGAATAGTTTGTAACCTGGCAACCACCCATGACCGGAAATAAAATCGACCTGAGGACTGCTTAAGTAAACACTTAAGAAAATATAAAAAGTATAAAGATTGCATTATATCTTATATTATATGATTATGTAAGTCTCGGGCTGATAAAAATATGCAGCCTGACCGGTACTTGTACCCGGGACCCCTTTTCCATTAACATGGCGATTACAGATCTGCCTATGCTTAAGAGTCGTCTTTAAAGACTTCTCCCTATTATATCAACAGGAACGTACTGTGACAATATGCCCCAACAAGAGCTGTCAGAGGAGACAGCATGCTCGACTTAGTTAGTGTTTGTCACAGGAGTAAAAAATATGTATAAGGCGTTATAAACCTAGTCACATGGGATGTGGTTGATAATAAAAAACATATATTGAAAGTTTGAAGTCAATACCTTAAAAAATAAACAGTTGCAGTAAAAACAAACATTTTTTAAAAATCAAGGGGAGATAATTCTGAAAAAATATATTTGGAGTTATACACATTGTCACATGAGATGTGGTTGATAATAAGGAATGTACATTCAAAGTTTGAAGTCAATACCTAAAGGAATAAAACAGTTGCAGTAAAAACAAACATTTTTGAAAGAAAACTCTAAGTGCAAGGGGAGATAATTCTGAAAGAAATATGTTTGGAGTTGTACACATTGTCACATGAGATGTGGTTGATAGTAAGGAACATATATTTAAAATTTGAAGTTAATATCTTAAGAAATAACAAAGATGTAGAAGAAAGTATTTTACTGCACAAAACTTGAATCAGAAAGGTAGACGCCGACGCCGACGCCGGTGCGAGTAGGAGAGCTCTACATATAACTACGTAAAGTCGAGCTAAAAATTAGAAAATCTGAATCCCAGACAGTTTAGGAAGCAATTAATTATTACAGGCATTTTTCAACTATTTAGTCTCGGTCCAAAGTTGTATGCAATTGTTACTGGATGACAATTAAATAAGCCTGACTGAGACCTGAACCTAGGATGAGCTTTCCGGTCGGTTACAAATCCTCCATAAAAGGTGAACATATTAAAAGACTACCCTAATAAGTAACGCGCACTACTAATTCCAATTTAGATAACGCGAACGCACAGTAAAAAGAATGAAAACACTCACTGATAATTGTTAATCTCCAGAAATAATTATATTGACAGTCTTTCTATATCAATGTCGCATATCACTGAACAACGCATTCTTATTTGAATTGGATAAATACATGATAAATGAAGATTATAAAAATGTACTGTGAAAACACTAAAAACGAACTGTAAAAATTAGATTTTGTCTAAATTTCCCCCTCAATGACTATAACACACGTTATAAAACACAGGCGTGGTTAGAAAATAATCCCTGTCATTGAAACTGGTTTTAAACCGATGAGAAGAATTTAAATCTCGGGCGTGTTGTATCAACAGTGATAGTGGCATTCAAAATTTCCGTGCTTTACACACTCCATTCGGAACTACTCGGCGATTGCTGCACAACACACTGATCGTCAGTTTACGGAATCACCCGAATGCTTTTCCGAATGTACTAACGTGTCATGATTAACTCCCCTTAATTAACATTTACATTTTATAAAATACGAAGCATTTATTTGCTTTATCAGTTTTTGCTCATTAACCCTTTCAAATGGATTCATGTTACTTGTACTAAAACATTACTAATATTAGCAATGTAGAATATTCACTTGCAATAAATATCTCTGGGTATAACTCCATAGCAACATACTGTGTATATGGCATATCACGGCGAACAGTCAACATACTCAGCGTTCCTGGAAAGGCTAAACCTCTAGACTTAGTTTCTAATCAGTTATTAGGCACACACTTTCGTCAGAGATTGACAACTGCCCTACATTTTTTAGAATAAGCGGTAAAAAGAAGAAATGCCTTTGAAATTTGTTCATTTGTTCATTGACAAAACTTCACGAACGAATGCGCCGTCCAAAAATCGAACTTAGGACACCTCGATTGGTAGACTTGTGTGCTACAAACTGAGCTACCAGAGTGGGCTATGTTTTCAAAGATAACCAGAAAAGTCTGCAACCTGGTTCTATAACACAGTAGGCTGCGTACATAATTTCAAATCTAACGCCCACACTTATAACTTGTTCCAGTCTCATCAATTTATACCCTTCAATGAAACGAATATACACTCAACAAATTTTCTAATCGGTCACTTTTAATTTCAAAATAACTTTCAAAATAAAAATATAATTCGCTCAAATTTTTTAACATGAACGTTTGTGCGAATACAGAACAAAACTGTCCACCGATACACATGACCCATAGAACAAATTCATCTCAATTTCCGGTTTTGCAATTTTTGCACATTTTCGACGTGCACAAACAGAAAACACTTGAACCCGCCCATTTGAACACATTTACAAATGATGTTGATATCCATACTAGAAAAAACATATAAAATAAGGAGAATGTCCCTAGTGGATCAGGTCCGAGCGGTCGAGATGTTGGAAGGTGGTACATCTTTACACCAGGTTTCTTGAAATCAATTACACATGTATTGGAATGTACTTGATGCTATTCTAAATGAAATACGTTGAAATACAATATTGCACAGTCATTTCAAAAAATATTCACGCCTATCCGGCTAGCTCAAAGTCAAATGCATACGTCTACTGATCGAGAGGTGGCGGGTTTGATTCTTAGGCGGAACATACTTTCGTGGAGCTTGGTCGAGGAATATTGTTTCCGTCCATTCTCCCTCCTACCACTGACTCTAAATCATGTAGGTCAGAAGTATGCGCCTAGTAACTGGTTAACAACCAAATTCAGAGATTTAGCCTCTCCAGGAACGCTGGATAGCTTGAATGACCGCTGTGATATAGCATATACAATGTGTTTCTACGGTGCTGAACCCAAACAATGAAGAAGAATATAACCGTATAAACGGATGAAACCAGAATGTCATTACAAAACCCAGATGATCGGCAACGCATCTATCGAAGATGCAATGAAAGGCATAGTGATAATTATGCTGCTGAAGCTGACCGATTCAGGGGAGGATCCATAATGATATGGGCAGGAATATCTACACAAAATGTACACACACAAAGACGCCAATGGTATTTATAAAAAATGAATGCTCGATGCTCTAGCCTGTACTGACCTCACTTTGGTGATTATCTGGCAATGCAACTTATCCAAGATAATGATCCATTCATAATGTTAGAAGATTGATTGCCATGCTTCACGAGAATAATGTGCGAGTAATTCCGTTCCCTTAAAAGAGCGCTGACTTGAATCCGATCGAACACGTTTCAGACTTGCTGAAACGTCGAGTTCGAGCCCGCAGCCAGCAGCACAACCTCCATGAACTGGAGCGTGACGTTCAGTAAATATGGCGGAATATTCCACAACGGTATCTGCAGAGATACATTGTATCCATGAGATCTCGTTTTTGTGCCGTGGTAGCTGCCAACTGAGGTCATATTCGTTATTAAATACTTGTCGTGAATTTCTACTCTCTGTGACTTTTTACATTGACACCTATGTTAAAGACACTCTTATGAAATAACAATCATTGATAATATGATATTATATTTTTGTCTGAAATAGACCTGATATATTTGGCTTCAATTTAAATTGCTATGATAGTACCTAGTTCATTTCAGTTCTTTGAAAATAAGGAATTAATGGGGTGACCGATTAGAAATTTTGGTGAGTGTACTTATTACATAAACGATAGAAAGGACAAAATATTAAATTTAGCGAAAATCGACACATTTTTATAACATAATGATAAATCTTAATTATCTATCTATTTTATACTTATAGTTTCATTTAGTCAACCCACAAGTGAAACATGCTCAACCTGGCTGATACCCAGACTACTAGGGCTGTGGATCGTTAAGCAAGTGGCGATCCGATCCGAATCAAGATTTATTTGTAGCGATTCACGAATCGAACAACGAATCACATATTAATGGAAAAGCATACAGGAATTCATGACAAAACAAAAAAAGAGAAAATTACAGAAGCTTTTTCTATATGAGAAACCATGTGCTCCAAACATTACTATCAGACGTTTAATGGGCATTTTCAGAGATAAAATTTTGTTCAAATCAAAATTTTGACTCAAGATTATCTGGGCAGCATATTATCAAAAATCTTACGAATATTTAACAATACAATATAGAAGGATTTAGGACTCGTTTTCAGTGATAATAAAGCTGGAATGTTCTTTCATTTTTTTCTCTAAAAATAGATCGCGATCCGACGATTTGGAACATGTCGAATATTCGTACTCGATTTTCTGGTAGAGATCGCGATTGCCCGAGTTCTCGGACACTCGCCGCAGCCCTACAGACTACACTTGAGTTCTAGAGTAGTTTGACAATATTATCAGGGGTAGATCGAAACCATCTTCAATCAGGTGATCTTCTAAGTAATATTTTTTGACTTGGTATGTCAATCTTAAAAAGACTAATCTTACTTTCAAAAACACGAAAAAAATAATGTATTCATAAATATTCTAGTAATGCTTATATAAAAACAAGTAAGTAATATCTACGGTCTTATCTACTGAGCGACATGTATATACTAAACGATTAATTTTGTTTTTCACAATAATAAAAACCCTGGAACTGCATCACGATATAGTGGACTTACACCTAGTCAATACACTTTTAGGTTATTTTAAGGCGTCTAGTGCACTTAACCTAGCTTTCCTGGATCCTTGTCTACAACCAGTATTCACATACCCTTCCATTAAGCCGGAAACGTTTCCATATACCTTATCAATGGAGGAAAATTGACATCATTGTCAAACTATCGCGGAAGGGTATAACATCCCCATGTGGGATTCAAACCCGTACCCCTTCAGGACACTAGATTCGAGATCCAGGCGCGCTACCAACTGCGTTACCGACCGGGTTATTAAAAGATGCAAAAACATGCCATATTAACAAGATTGTATAGTTGTCAACAAAAATGGAAGATTTCGCGTGATATAAATAAAAACACAAATCGTATACACTTCTGCACGTGGTCGTCTAACCCTGTAAAACAAATCTGGTCTATACACATTATATTTTGCTCATTCTACGACTATTTAATCATGCCAAATATATATGTATATTTCCCATAATAAATAGTTAAGTAACAACAATTAAATTAGTAATTAAAGAATAATTAAGAAATATCTTAACTCACCATTCCATTCGGTTGTTTTCCACAGCTACATAACTAAACACAACTTGATTTAGATCATTCTGCTAGTAGGCACACAAAACCCGTGATTCACGCTCTATGTACTCTACTTTGAGTCGTCAATGAATAGTTGAGTTAAATAACTTCAACACACTCGTTCCAACCAATTGGTCACACTTCTTTTTACAATCCAAGCCGTCGCTCAAAATTAGTCTGTTTTTATTCAACTGCCAGTAGCTCATACGTGTGCCCCGCTGCTTTAAATACTCGATTATATATGGTTAAATAGAAATATTATAGCGAGAATTTAAAGAAAAACAAGTATTTGTTATATTATAATCTGATTATAGCCGTGGCACGACTCATATACTATGGTTTAAAAGGCACCGGTTTTCTTTCTGTGTTTCTTCAATAATGTATTTTTTGGCATAAATATGAATATTTTATCGAATATAAGGACTCCAGTGCCAGTGCAAGGCCCTTATGAGGAACATAATAACCGTTAATTTTATCCAATTCGAGGATCAAAAGTTTTTTGTCCATTGAAAAGATGTGAGCACAAACTCTTTACATATTTAACCTTAAAGCGGTATTTTTTTGCAATTTCACTTGGAATTTATAAAGAGTTTTTTTATATACATTTTCATTAGGTTTCTTAGCACAATGTTTTAAGTACCCTTGTCCCAAGCACATAATTGATGGCACAGAAAGGCTAATCTCAAGGATCAAAAGTTTTTGTCCACTGAAAAGACATGAACAAAACTCTTTACAGATTTAACCTTAAAGCTGTAGTTTTTTGCCATTTCAGAGTAAATTTTGAAAATAATTTTTTAAACATCGTCTTGAGGGTTCTAAGTACAATTTTTTTAGGTACCTGTGTCCCTAACACATCATTTTAGGTCCAGAAAGACTCAAAAGATTCAAAGTTTTTTGCCCACTGAAAAACACTTAATACATGAATAAAAACTCTTTGTAGATTTTACCTTAAAGCGGTCGTTTTTTTCAATTTCAGTTGAAATTGGTAAAGAGTTTTTTATGCATCTTTATTAGGTTTCAAAGGTCAGATTTTAATGAACAAACCATTTTAGTGCCCGTGTTCCATACATTTAACTAAAATAATGTCCACCAAAAACTGTATATGTTTAAACACCTATCACGCTACATCCAGGTACCGATAAACCCGTATAAACATTATTGTATACATGTATTGTTTCTTAGGAATATTCCGTTCAACACTATAAAAACAGTTTGCGTTTTTAAATATAGCAAATAAAAATATTTTAAACCTCAAAAATGTACTTTAATAGTATTCTTTATTTCTATTTTGAATTTTGACCTGGACAATCCGGCTCGGTGGCTTTAAAGCTATGGAGTATGTGGTGTGCCACTTTCTACTTGCAGTAGTAATTGACATATACATCGTACATCTATATAATTATATAGTAGATCTATGAAAACAATCGTTAAATAGGATTGGTTCATAAAAAGATCATAGGCAATTAATATATGTATAGTTATAAGTTTTGTTGAGTATGGAAAAGGATTTGTGATATGAAACCTGTACTTCCAGATATAATTACTTATACTCGCAGTTATACTTATGACAAAAACAATCTTCTTAAATTAGCTTCTACTAATTATCTATACTTGTCATCAGTTTGGCGTTGATCAAAACATTAAGTTGTCAATGAAATAACAAACAGCAACACTATTACCCTATAATTGCCTTTCATTGAAAAAATCAATATTTTTATTATCTTTTAATATAAAATATATATTATAATGGTCCGTTTCGTCCCGAAAATGGTCCGTTTCGTCCAAAAAATATGGTCCGTTTTGTCCCGACAGTGGTTCGTTTTGTCATGGTCCGTTTCGTCTAATGATCCGTTTTGTCCCTAATTCTGTTCAAAACGCTTTTTTCACTTCACTGCTAGAAATCAATCAGATATCAAGATATTGCCTTTTGAAACATTAGAAAAGTGAAAAAATGAAATTATATTGTATAGATCTTTAAATATCAAAACAAAAAAATATTTAGGCCAAACCGGTATAGTGTGGTAAATTATCGGACTGGCGGCCGGATCGGTAAGGTAAGGTATCCCACTTTTGATGACGTAGTTCACATTAGGAAATCAGGAAGCGTATTTCTTGATCGTGAAACTTGCTTTCATTCAAGTACTGTGTTGTTATTTTGCTGTTAGATGTTTGCAAATGGAGATTTTGTTCATATCCATGGACTTGAGGTTTCTTGTGTGACAAAAATCAACCGCGAAATTAAATTCGAAGCGTGCATCCAGTTTTCGTTTCACTCGACAGTCTTGAAGTTGAAGAGATTTGGAGGGTGCTGTAAAAAACAAGAAAGATATTGACCAAAGGGTATTAAGGGGGCCTGCTCTCTTCCAAGGTAAATTTTGTTTTCACTGTTTAAAAAAATAGGCTGTGGCTAGAGTTACGGTACCGTAACTCTAGCCAAAAGTTCTTGATTTACGTTTGTTCTGTAACTGTCAAAAACCCTTGCAAGAGTACAGTGAACTCGACAGTTCCGGAACAGTAATGAAACAAACGATGAGTGTCTCTTCAAAACAAAAGTTGTGGGAATCAAACCTGCATAAATTGATTAACAAATACTTCCACCTTACCATGCTATAATAAATTAATAGTGTTTATTTGCTTGTAATTTTCTGCAATTTTCGAAATTGCATGTAGCAAACTCGATAGTTACGGGTCGCACTTGCCCATTCCAGGTAACATAACTGTTGCGTGTCTATTTAATCTGTAGTGGTTTCAACAGGGTTAAAATCAATAAAATTGTCGAATTTATGTCAATAAAGACTTTCTCTCATATTTCCTGCCAAGTTATACAAAAATATAGCTTGTAAATGAAAGATCTAATCATGTCACTTGCAATTACCTATTGCAAATGAAAACAAGTACCATAAATACAATTAGTTGCGTGTAAAAAGTAAAACTCAAAATATCAAACAATAATTGTATTTAATTAACAAATATCTTACACATGGGATAAAATCATGTATTAAATAAATTTTAAATGTTAAAAAATTTAATTAATTAAAATAAATGATTGTATATAATACAGGTTAAGTTTTGACCCGAAATTGTCACGTGCTTACCAGGTCAAATTGTTTGCATAATTGTCAAACAGTAATTAGATGAAACAAATCTATGAGTTTAATCGTGTTCACTGATAAATTTCCAGCAAAATGATGTGCAATAACCACTTATTTTATCTAAATTGTGGATATAAATTGCTGTTTATTCGAACGCATGGGCAAAGTGTTTACGTACTTTCGCATAGGTTGGGCGCTGTTTAGTGTTTCATGACTATGACTGCCGGTACAGAAATGTCAACATGGAATGTTTGTGTAACAGTAGCTAAGTGGTTAGTGTACATGACTTAACTATCATATAATCAAAATATTGCATTATTAAGGAATCATCTGTACTATTATAGAAAAGTGACCCAGAATTGTCGATGACCCGGAACTGTTGAGTTCACTGTAGTCTACAGTTACGGAAGTCAAAGAACAAGTTTCAATATCCAAAATGGCCCATGTAATAACAATAGGATAAGTCATGTTGGTAAATATTTGTTTAACTCGAGTAATAATGATTATAAACAAGTTTTCTGATGTTTAAAAGTTGATACATGCGCATGTTATTTGACTAGCGTAACTCTAGAACCTGGGTCTAGAGTTACGGTACCGTAACTCCATCTCCAAAACAGGTATCCTGTAGTCCACTGACACTGTCATATAGTCTAGGATCTCATAAGTTCAATAGGAGGGTCACTTTGTGATGACCTTTGGGTTGACCAATCAATGCGTAGCTTTCATTTAGATGAAACACAATTAATAGCATTTTGATTTTGTATTTTCTACTTAGACTGAGGTTTGCAAGCTAATTTGACTGTAGATAGTGTTATTTACAGGCTGTGATTGGACAACTGTTTTCAAACTGTGTGACATAGACAATGTAAACAAGTTACTAAACTTAATGATTGTATTGATCATTAATACCATTATGAGAAAAGTTCACCTGGCTATGACCCTATGAGGGCGTCATAACGAAATATAGCGAGAAGGCAAGTGGAAAATCTTTGGGTTTAATCAGATTGTTACAGGCCTGCTTATGACAAAAGATTTGTAATGATACCATTATTTCTGCCATTAGTCCCAATAGTTAGTCCTAATGCTATGCATGCCTTGTAGAGTTCAAGTGCTTTGGAAAGCTGATTGCAATCCTATGCCATGGTAACTTTTTTCCAATCTGACCAAATGTTCATATTAATGTTATCATGGTTTACTGTTGGAAAATAGCTTATTGGCTATTACTGTTAACCATGTTGTATTTATAACCAATCTTATATAAATCTTCTTGTATTGTAAGGCCCTTAGGAATCAAGAGGTTCCTGACTTGAATACCACTAAGACACTGCTAATTTCATTGAGCAAGAAATTAACCTACAATTGATCAACCCATGTGTCAATGAAATCTATGATCTGTAGTTTACTATTATTGTACGAAATTGTTTGTTTGCTTGTTTGGGTTTTACAGTGCACCAATACAGAAAGGTTCTATCGCGCCGAAATAAAAAAACAGGGGTGTGACACTTCCGCGGATCAGCGGATATCTGTGTTTTGAAAATCCTGGCAACTATTTTTTGAAAATCGCGAAATTTCCACATAAAAAAGCGAAAATTTTGACGGCCGAAATATGAATGGTTCCGTAAATCTAACAATCGCTCATACTATGACTGTAAAGAAGACAATAATGCGTTTCTTTCGTAAATATCAATAGACAACGTCATGCGTTCACCCTTTCACGATTAGCAAACAACATAGCGCTTCTACGCTCATCGATAAAATACGTTAATTAGTTCTATAATAGTTGGATAGTTTTTTCCCACAAAATATGAACAAACAGAGCTATGTTTTAACTTTATAAAAATAAAACGATAAAAAGGCGGTGTGAATGACAAGACTTCAGTAAATTTAAACAAACATTTTTGTGCAATCGACGATAGCCTTTCCATTCATTACCAGCAATTATTTGTTTAACATGTAGTCTACAATTAAAAAACTAGGTCATGCTTGTTTTAAGAAATTATAATAACAATTAAATCAAATTAGACTCAATTATTCACTATAAAGCATATGCTATCAAACATCAACTAAGTGTGAAAACTTGCCGAAACATATTCGTTATCGAACAAAGGATTAATATTGATTTCAATTGCTACAAACAATTAAAATATAGACGCTCACAATATGCATGACATTTTGTTAAGTAATATTTGAGAACTCTGTGGTCGGCTATAAGTAAATTAACTCTTAATAAATAACTGATCATATGATTATGGGCGTTGCACCGTAACGTTTTAGCGTGTTGCACGACTGAGTAAAATTATGCGTTCTTATCAACTTTCGATTTCGCCGAAAATCAGCCATAATTTTTTATTTCAATTTTGCCGAAGAAATCGGCCTAAATTTTTTGTTTTTTTTATCGCCAAAAAATTGTCCCATTCTCTCAATTTTGCCGAAAAAAATCGGCATTTTTTATTTCACGCTAAAGAGAACATGGAATCATGAAAGTTTTGTCTCATTTAGTTTGTGCCCGGGGGATCGTAATATTTTGTGTGGATGTGTCAGTGTGAAACCATTCTAAATTAAGCCAATTTGGATAATGTATACAAAAATGAAAATTCTAACCATTATAATTATTATGTAAATCAATATGCTAAAATTGATACATAATTCACCATTACAGTTTAAGACTCAGCCTCTGCAATTTATAAGGAAATTATGTTTTAACCCTTCGAGTGATTTCACTACACTTATGTGCTAATTAAGTCACTGACAGATGCTTTCATTTGCATTATACAATATTATTAAGTGAATGATGATTGTTCCAAAATCATGCATCATTTGAAGGACATGTTTTAGTGAACAAAATCTTCGGACTCATTGTCGTTTGGTAGGGACTCATTGTCTCAAAATATGTGAGTCTCATAGACTCATATTTTCCAGCTTCAAAATGAATAACTGCCCGTCATCTAATGCCTAGGTTTTGTTAATAGTCAAGTCAGTTCAGTATGTGTTATTTATATGTCTATACTTGTAGAAAAAAAATGTGTGTACTGTTATAAAAGTTATGAACCATTTTATTCATCCTACAAAAAGATTTGAAAACTTTTTACTTTCATTTTGGGCCAAATGATTGAGCCCTTATTGAATCAAGAATTGATTTTTTTTTGTAAAACAGTAAATTCCAGGATCTTCCGGGGCGGTAGCGGCCCGCTGATATTTCCTCTTTTTCGCTAGCTACTTTCAGGGTCATGACTCCTTTGACTGATGGTAGAATTGAAAATTTCGGTAACATTCAAATTTTGGAAAAAAGCATGATTTCAAAGAAATGTTAGATGATGTAAAGTAAACCACTCGTATTATATTAGGAAAAAAGCCTCGCATTTTTCTTAAACGTTTCATGATTCCATGTTCTCTTTAGCGTGAAATAAAAAATGCCGATTTTTTTCCGGCAAAATTGAGAGAATGGGACGATTTTTTGGCAATAAAAAAAAACCAAAAATTTAGGCCGATTTCTTCGGCAAAATTGAAATAAACTTCAACTATGTCATAAAAAAAATGTTTAGCTTCTTAAGATTAAACTTCTAACAAAAAGACTTAAGACTAAAGTTGTTTTCCTGATTTTATCCTAAACTTAATAGTTTAAGAAATGGTTTTTGTTTGAACATCATTACGAGGGACCGTTAGCTGGGTCATAAAAATAAACCACTTTTAAAAAAGACTTTTAAGAAAGTTTTTCTTCCCTGTTGACTTCATTGTTTTAACATTATTGTTTGTTTCTTCCTGGTTATGTCAAGTGTTAAAGTGTTTCTATTGTTAACTGTCTATGGTGAACTGTTAGGGACATGATGCAGAAAGGTATTTTGAATTATGTTGAAAATACCTTTCTGGGAAAAGTGTATTAAATGCATGTATAATTCGTATGATGTGCAGTGGTATTGGCCCCATATTTCTTTTCCATTTGAGTGTGTTTTTCCTGCACTTTGGTATATCAATTTTCCGACTTTTCTGCACTTTAGAGTATTAATATGTGGAAGTGTATTTCTTCTAGAAACGTAATACTCATAAATTTGAAGAAAAAACTACAGAAAATTATGGTGCCAATACCTCTTTGTTTAATATGCATTAAACAAATATTTTATGCACTTTCTATAATACTAAATCTCGGCATATTTAATGTGCATACGTTTTGAATAGCAATTTTATTTTGAGTAACTACAAAAACGATTTGTCCTGTACTATTAAATTAACTATAGAAATTATGAGAAAGTCTGTCTTTGAAACAAACTTTATTATCTTTACATGCCATTCAAACTGGTCAATAACTTTTAAAAAAGTGGCTTACCTAGATCAATATATCAAATATAAAACTCCATTTTATGTTTTTTTCTGTCCATGCACTAGTGGTGCAAAGATTTTTACACATTATTTTCGAAAAGCATGAGACACAGGTAAAATACTATTGTTCTTTGTACACATGGTTTCATTGTCAAGATCAAAACCCAAATATTTGAGTTCTAGATATTGTTGACATTCATGACAGAACTACAACTTCAATCTTGATGGGTCTAAAGCATTATTCATAAATAAATCCCAGACTTAGCGCAAAAATGGTCGTAAATCACTCTTTTTTATATATTTAGTTATGACTGTTTTGCACTAAACCCACAAAATGTAAAATGTTGATCCTTTTGTTTCAGATGGGGTTCGGGGCCGACTTTCAAGGTCGTGACTCCCATGATGCATTGCTACAAATACAAGATACAGAGATTAAGCTTCTAGAGAACATGCGATCATGTTTACAGAAGAGAATCGAAGGTGATCGTAAATATCTTAATAATTTAACGGCGTTTGTTCAACAAGCTATGAGGATGGAGGAAACAGAGTACCATGAATATTGTTCAGTATTTAAGGTGAGTGATACAGCTGTTGTGTGTTTCCTAGTACTCAGATAATTGCGATCTCAACCAGAAAATGGAGTATGAATCTTCGACATTTCCCGAATTGTCGGATCGTGATCCAGTTTTACAAAAAAGAAAGACACTTTTCGGCTAAATTACTACTGACAATGAGCTGCACTGCAAATGAAAACATAAATTAACATACCTTGCTTACTGCTATTAGTTTGAAAGTCAAGCACATTATGGACACACCTAAAAATCGTCATCAGAAACTTTTATTTGACTTTTCATGTAACAAAATTTTCAGTAGTTTTTCACTCTTTTGTAATACATGTATTAACAATATATTTATATAATTTTATACATTATTTATATGAATTCCCTTATGCCTTTTCATGAACTATTGATTTGTGGTTCGATTCATGATTCGTTACGCAAGAATCGTGCTTCGGATCAAATTGCTGTTTGCTAAACGATCCACAGCCCTAGTGTGCAAGGTTTTTCTAGAGTTAGTTTAAGTACAATGTAGTTTAGAATCTGAAGTCTGGACTAGTGGTAGGACATATGCTTAGGGACAATAAGTTGTCTGATGACCAGGGGTAATAGCTGTAAAATCTGTGAACACCCTCTTATAAGCATGAAATTAATACTAGACTACAATATAATCCGAATCAATGGCGCAGTTGGTAGCGCGTCAGGGTTCGGAATCTCGTGTCCCGAAGGGGGTACAGGTTCCAATCCCACCCGGGGTTATACCCTTCCATGAAAATTAGACTATAATGTCAATTTTCCTCCATTGATTAGATAATATGGAGAAGTTTCCGACCTTGTGGAAGGGTATGTGAGTACTGGTCCTGGAAAGCTAGGTTAGGTGCGCTGGACGCTGTAAAATGACCTCAAATGTGTTGAAGCGGGGTAAATCCAATTAAGAAAAAAAGACTATAATATGTGATTACTTTACTGTGTATTGCCTGGTAGTTAGTATCATATACTCAGAGCTTAACATTAAAGGTTGTCCATTGCCCCTGAAGACATATATTTGGGTTCAGGCAAACTGTTTCTGCTAGTAAATATTTGGTTTGAGCAAATAAAACATGTAGCTCGTTGTCCAGGAGACCTGGTTTACAAATAAATGTTGTGCCCTGAACATATCACTATTAGTAGCATTCTATCTTGAAAGTTAACATACAACAAGGGCCTACTGTATAAATGGTTGGGTAAATAGCTGCCTTTTAAAAAACTCAAAGATTTTCCACACTTATGATTACATTTTATGAGAGGGGGGGAGGGAGGGGCCATCAGTTTGACATCCATGATGATGTTTAGGATACAGCACTCTGCAAAAATATGTCCGTTACATCCACAAAAAAGTGTTGGTTCCCAAACATTTGTATATAAACCGAAACGTCATCATAGAAATTACCTCCCTTTTATTTTACCATGTTTTATAAAATAACCTCCCTTTATTGTTTCAAAAGCCACTGGCTAGCTCAGTTGGTAGCACACAAGTCTTCTGATCGTGTGGTTGTGGGTTCAATTCCCGGGCAGGGCATACTTTTGTGGAGCTTGGTCATGAAGTAATTTCTACTACCAATGATTCTTTATAATGTTGGACAGTTGTCAGTCACTGACGAAAGTATGGGCTTAATAGTTGGTTAACAGCTAAATCCAGAGATTTAGCCTTTCCAGGAACAGTGAGTAGGCTGACTGACCGGTGTTATATGACTTATACAATTTGTTGCTACGGCGTCAACCCCCCCTCCAAAAATAAATTATTGTTACAATGTTTAATCTAATTACCTCCCTTGGATAATTTCAGGCATGGCAAACTGTGATACGTGGCACGGAGCAGTTAGTGGAGTTGTTACAATTTAGTGTGGATGGTTTATCAACAAAGGTTATGGAAAGAATAGTCACACTTTTAAGTGAGAAGAAGCAGGCTAGAAAGTCATACGAAGATGAGAGAAACCGGCTTGAAAAAGAATTCACTAGGGTGAGTTAACACTTTACTGGTCAATCCTGCATTTTTACATGTCTGGGGTCCCCTTCAAAGAGGCCACAAAATTGCCCTGAAATTAGTAATTTTTCAACTTGATTTAGTGAATTTTTACTTTAGGAAAATAACTTTTTTTCATGTGCCTCTTCCTTCTACAGATTTCTTAGAGGATCCTAGCAGCTGGGGTTTGAAAATATTGTCAGAAAAAATAACGGTCATTAATTAATGATTGCAAAAAAAGAATTTGCAAAGGTGAATCTACTAGATATTGATTCTTATGAGTTTTAAAGAATGTGCATGAAATTAAAATGATTTTTTAATACATTTTAACAGTAAAAATGTATTAAAAATTCATTTCAATTTCAATTTAACCTCTGCCCAGCTGTCTTCTACAGAACAAATACCTCTGCACACCAATAGCTTTTGATATTATCAGTAATTTTCATTGTATGTAACCATTGTGAAGTGACAACATCTTAACAACAACACATATATTTGCATATATTAGCAAAAATTTGCATATTTTAACTTTTTATTTAGATTAAAAATGAAGTACAAAAGAACAAACTAGAATACACAAAATTGGTGGAAAAAGTTCGAACGGATCGTGCCAAATATGAAGATGCTTCAGCAAAAGGTAATAGGCTTTGCCGTGATCAACTAGCCCAATGTCCAAAGACTAAACAACTAGCGCAGAGTTGAACTACTAATGCACTAGCCTAAAGCCTTTAAAGTTGTTCACAAGCCTGAAGTCCAAAAACTGTTCCACAAGCTCTAAGTCCAAGGAACAATCTACTAGCCTGAATTCCAAAGATCGATGCACTAGCCCAAAGGTCAAGGACTAATAAGCTACCCTTAAATCGAAGGACTTGTCCAGCTAGCCTGAATACCAAAGATCAATGCTTTAGCCAACAGGCCTAGGACTAACCTACTAGCCCAAAGTCAAAAGACTAATTCACAAGTCTGAATTGCCTAATTTATCCATTTTTAACAATGACTTTTACCGGGTAATCATTAATTTTTACTGACATTCATTAATTTTTACTGACATTCATGAATTTACATTCATTTGGTAATCATGAATTTTCACTGGTATTCATGAATTTTTACTGACATTCATGAATTTACATTGGTAATCATGAATTTACACTGGAAATCATGAATTTACACTGGAAATCATGAATTTACGTTGGTAATCATGAATTTACACTGGTAATCATGAATTTACCCTGGTAATCATGAATTTACCCTGGTAATCATGAATTTACACTGGTAATCATGAATTAACCCTGGTAATCATGAATTTACACTGGTAATCATGAATTTTCACTGGTGAGAATACATTTTTTCTGGTATTCATGACATTTTCTCTGGTATTCATGAATTTTCTCTGGTATTCACGAATGTTCACTGCTTATCATGAATATATATTTTCACTGCTAATGATAGTAATATATTTACACAGGTAATCGTGCTAAAATAGACAGTGCCAGAAGTAGTTATGTAGCGACTAGCGTTAAACTACATCAACTTCACAACAAATATATTTTGTCTTTGTGTGAATTGAAAAGTCATCAGGAACATTATAAAAATAAAACGTTACCTTACTTCTTAGACCATCACCAAGCTAATCAAGAAATACTTGTTCAACAATGGTGAGTAACTCTTCTTGGATAAACTTTTTGCCAATACTTGACTAATTAAAAACATAAGATATATCTTATGCTACAGTCCCATAAACTTAAAAAAAGCAGTGAGTGCGCCATGCGATCAAGCTCCGCAAATACCCGTGCAAACTCTTGCGTACATGTACAGCCTGTTACGTTTTTACCAGGGTCTGTGAGATGAGCGCAGTATCAGTTTCAAAGTCAAATGGCAAACAAAACTGTGCTGGACTTTGGATTAAACATGCATTATATCTTTCTCATGCGGCTCCATACAAGTGTGTTGTTTTGTGCCAATGCGTACTGTCACCATTATATGCAAGGCTTTCCACGGCCTATGGCTGTCTGCTCGTACAGGTCCGCAACAATACACGATTTTATGGGACTGAGGCATGAAGATACAGAATGTACAGGTCGTATTCTAGGTCATGCGTGTTATTATACTTTAAACAATGGACTTGCCCACTAAATAGGTGAATAAGCTGATGCATGAACAGTATTTTACTGATTTGAACATACGACTTTGTTATTTAACGTTATTTAACGTTATTCTTAAAAAGTGTACATGAACATTGTAAATTTCGTATAATGATATGACTGTAAGATAAGTGTAAACTAAATAAACTATAAAATCGTAAAAAATATTCACCCCTAAATATTGGTGTGTAATGAAACTGGCTTTGTTTACATACGCAATGTTTACGTGGACGACCTGTATATGTATAACAATTACAATTGAATAAAGTATAATGACTTCTCTTTTGAAAATGACTATATTTTATGAATATCTTGATGTGCAAATACATCTGATATTAAATCAGAATGTTTAAATAGAAAACAAGCTCTTTTCCGAGTGTTGATGATTTATTTCAATCACCAGTCGGGGCATCATTTCCAAACATTAGGATATCTGATTGTTTGTGTACTAGTACTGTGATGTGAAAGTGTTGATAATTTTATTTGCTTCCCTTTCGGTTTAAATACAGCTCCTTGTACACTGATGTACTGTATGAAATGAACATTTCTGTATGAACTTTCTTTTCGTGATTGTGTTTTACATTGTATAATATTGTACAAGTTTTCTAATGATCATTACTTTTTACTAAGTCAGTATTTTTTTCTGATATTTTGTATCAATATGCAGGACACATTCCTATTTATGTTGATGTATTTTGTTTTCTGATTGTACCTAAAAAAACGTTAACTGTAGCAAAAGTCCACGTTATTTTGGATCATCCCTCGTAATTATAACATGAAGAAAATACAGCTAATTTTATTATAAAAAATTAGTTGTTGTTAAAACTGCATATTTTGTCTCAAAATATGGAAAAACGCTTGAATAGAAATGACTACATGGCATTCCGTTATAGTCAGAATTTATAAAATAATCTAACTGAATTTTTAAAAGATGGTAAACATTATGTTAAAAATTAGTTTACTTTTTTTAAAAATGACAGATATTATAGTCAATGTTAAAGCAGCTGAAACTATGTACTGATAATTTTGTCCTCAGAAATCAAAGAAAAACTCTTAAATAAAAATGGCCAAACAGGCACAGTTCTGACTGAATTTATGAAAATGCTAAAATCAGAATAAAAATTTGAAGAATGGCTTTATTTTCTAAAATGACCAATTTTATAGTGATTTTCTGCCTTGATAAAAAATTATTATGTATGAACACTTGTAGAACAAAAATTATTTTAAGAAGGCAAAGAAGGTCATCTCAGAAATTTAAAGTTGTACAGTATTAAGGATATGAAATGATGAATGATATGAAATTCTATGGTGATAAATTGTCAATTGTTTTCCTTATTGCTTTGTTAGGCCATTATAATGTACATGTATATTAATTGTTGTATTTGTGAAAGGATTTTTCCTGTATTCCGGAAGCAGGGAAGGGGCTCTGGAATTTCTGTAGATTTAGCAAAAAACTCTGGCTATACTATCTGCTTATCTAACTGGTTTTGAGTACAAAAATGCTATTTCTCAAAATATATTAAAGTCCCATTATTAAAAGTAATACTGTTTTTGGACTGCAAAGAAAATAGACATTTATATATTTCAAACACATCTAATTAACAAGAATTTAATAAGTTTGTGTTATTCATTGCACTTCAAAGTGAAAGTAGATCGAAACTGAAAGTAGAATTTGTTTGTCAATACTAAAAAATAATAGTTTTGATCGCAGCATGTTTAAGATGAAGCCTTGTAAGAGAAAAAAAAACTACTCCAAATAACATAATTGATCTCTAAAACTATTTTGGATCAGGTTTATTGAATAGTAGCGCATAAATTAGCACATATAATAATGTATCCCACTTTTTTAAGAAGTGGACACTTTGACAAATTCAAATTGAGAAAGCAGAATGGTTTGAACAGTTTATGGTGTCTCTAATGCATGTTATATTCTGATTACTCAATGTTTGTGAAACAGTTTTCAAGTCTACTGTTGATGAATATATCTTCATATAGTGGCTTTAACTGTTATAGAATACTATCATTGATTGGATCAAGGAATTAAAATCAATCATTTACTAAAATCAAATTACATTCAATGAGGAGCAGTTGGCCAGTGATAGGACACTCCCTTAGAAATCTAGAGGTCCCCTCTAGGGGCACTTCTTATTTCCTTTAGCATGAAATTTACCTGTAACTGTTGCATTCCATCAGGAGTAAATGGGTAGCTACAGCCTACAAGTGTGGCATTATTCCTTTGATTGAATTTATTGGCACTTAGCAGTGTAAAAAGACTCCTCATGGAGATTGATAGATAAATACGCATGTGCCAGTAGCCTGATGATCAAGGGTAACAGCTGTTAAGTTGAAACTTACTGTACTCAATTACCTAGATAATTGGGACATTCCTATATATTAATGTGCTGGTTTTCTCTCACTTATTTCAGCAAAGGGTTTTTAGAAGAATTTCAAAATTTAACAAAATTTTCAACCAAAGAACATATAGATGCATACAGCTCCATGGAGAAAGCTGTGATGGATATTGACCCTGACACTGAATATATGGGTGAATTTGCTTCAAAATATAAGTAAGTAACAGTGTAATGACTCCACTATATTAACCTTGCACTTGGTCATTTAAAATTGTCTAATTAACTCTACGTTATATTTTCTGGTCTTTTTTTTTTTTTAATTGGGTTTAACGTCGTATTCAGCACATATTTAGGTCATTTAAACGACAACCAAATCTTCCTAATGTAGGTTTCCTGGAGACTTATATCTATCACCAGTACTAACTTACCCTACCATGAGGCCAACAACTCATGTATAGGGTATCTACCCTACCAGGTTCAAACATGCCATCTCCGGATTCAAAGTCAGACATGCTAACCACTACGCCACGGCTTTTCCCAGTTGTAAATTATTTTGTAAATTATTAGAATTGACTATTTTTGTATTTTGAAACACCACTGTGTTTTCACTGCTGTAAATTCTAAGGATTTCTTCTACAGGATCTTTTTCAGTTTAACTTTCATGACATGATGTCATATGACATGACGAGATCCTTATAGAAATTGATGATTTCGTATGCGACCTTTTTATTTGAATAACAAAACATTTACCCACAAAAATAACCATGTTTTTTGTTAAAACCTTGTTTTGGGGACAAAAATTTTACTGGGAACCTTTGTTTAATTATGCTAATAGGTAAGGTCATGGAAATGCCCATTTATTCAAGACTGTGGCAAGTTATACTCTTCCTTAGAGTTTTGACTTTTAGCATGACTTTTGTCCTTAGATGGAGACGTTGGCTTTTTTGTTGAAGTTAGAACTGGTATCCAGAAAAACTGGTGAACTGAGCAGGTACTATTCATAACAAAAGGGCTAATGAATGGTGTAAATCCTTTTGAATAAATTCATTTAAAAAAGAAAGTCTGTTGTGTTAAGGGACATATAATTTCATTTTCTTGCTTTTAATATTCAGTGAAATTTAAGTATTTTGATTTAATTTACATGACCTGTCTATGATTGTCATTATTTTAACCAATGAAATTTGAGTATAACACAACTAATTCCATTTTTTAACCAATCAAATTTCAGAACTGAGCCCTTTCAACCAATCACAATAGAGTTTGATAGTAAAATATTAAATGATTACCAAGGAAATCTTGTTGCCAACAAACTGGCAATTGACGATTTTACTATGGAATCTTTGACACATCAGTAAGTCTTATTTTTTTTACTATTTGCTCCCAGCACCCCCTTTGCCTATTTGCAGGGCTTGGCTTGAAAAGTCGTCTTATTGCCCCTGTTGACCAATATTTTAGTTCAGGCAACTTACTACAGCTATTAAAAATATGGTCCAGGCAAGAAAAAAAAATATAGCTGGCTGTACATTCGGGCGACTTTTTTTTAAAAATCATGTAGACACCTGCATTTGTTGGAGCACATATTCCATTTTCTCTGTCATCGTCATAAATTTTCTCAAGCACTTGCCTTGTTTGTTATTTAAGAAATACTTGTATCATAATGAGCAACTTAAGTAAAGGGACATCACTCTTTATATGTTCCTTCTTTAAAGGATGACAACTCTCCCTTTTCTGTGTAAGTAATTTCATATCTATACTATTAAATTTGCGAGTTTCCTGTTTTGTGGAAGAAATTGCGCAGCTTTGAATAAATCTTTTGTTTGTCGCAGGAGCACCTATATACCGGCATATCAAGTTGACAATTCTTTTGACAAAGCCTCTTGATATTTGCAAAAACTGCCAAAAATCAACAAAAAAGTGTTTTTTTTTTGTGTCTAAAAATAGTTCTAGATAAAAGTAAAAATAGACCAAACTTCCCGCAGCGTTTATTTCCCTTTATTGTCATTACCTAAAGCCCTTGCTTGCATGGGCTCCCATCTAGTAAAAGTAAATTGCTTATCTTAGTTTTACTTCTATTAAGGGTGATCAGTAGAGGAAAAGTTCATTTTAAGTAGTTTTGTATAAAGGGAGGGGTCATTGTATGTAGTTTTTATTTAAAGGGAATTCACTCTGTGGTTTTAACTTCTAACAGGGCGAGTTCTTAACTCAATATGTTTTCTCCATGCAAGATTTTTAAAATCAAGGGAGGTCACTATTGGTTTTTTATATTGATAGTAAAGGGAGATAAATCTTTTTTTAACCTCCAATAGGAAGAGTTTTTTACAAGATGAAATAGAAGGTTATAAGAAAGAAATACAAGAGATGGAGAAAGAGAAGAGTGACTACGCTGATAGAATACAAACATTAAAACAACAACCTTCTTTAACAGACTTAGAAGAAACGGAGTAAGTTCACTTTTCAATAGCCTGCATCTGCTTCCAAGAGATGCAATGTGTCCCTTTTTTGAAACCTGCAGCCCCCTGTTTCATTTTGGCCCTTTTCTGAAACCTGCTTCCCTCTGGTGCAACATGTCTTTTTTACGTAAACCTGCATCCCTTTGATGCAACTTGTCCCCTTTTTTTGAAACTTACGTCCCACTAATGTAACTTGTTCCTTTTCTGAAAATCTGCTACCCTCTGATGAAAACTTTCCTTTTTTCTGAACATCTGCATCCCTCTGTTTCACATTGCCCCCTTTTTGACCCTTGTCCTGAAGTTTAGGACTAACGGTGCTTAAAAAGGTGTCGCAAAGGTGGAACTACTTAAAGAGATCTAGTAAGTACTTACATATTTACTTAATTCTCTTCGTTTCTGCTGGGAGAAGATTTTGACAAGGTAACACGACTCTTTTGCAAGATGTTTTTTTACTGTGTTTAACTCCGTGTCAACACAATTTATGTCATATTACGGCGTCCAGCGCACCTAACCTTGTTTTTTCTGGACCCTTGTCTATAACCAGAACTCACCTACCCTTCCACAAAGCCGGAAACTTCTCCTTATTATCTAATCAATGGAGGAAACTTGATATTATTGTCAAACTTTCATGGAATAACCTCCGAGGGTGAGATTCGAACCCGTACTTGGCACGAGATTCCAAATCCCTGCTCACTACCAATATTTTTGTCTGGTGTCTAGGCACTACGTTTAATTTCAGTATTTCAATCATTTTAACCGGGGATCATATTATAGTGTGTTAAGAAAGCATAATAAAAATTCAGGATAAGACTCGTTAAGTTAAGAATGGAATTTCAAAATATTTCATAATACCTTTTCATGTAAAAAAATGACTTTTAATGAAATAATATTTATTTTTTGTCAAGAAGGGGAAATGTAAACAATGGTTAACA
Organism: Mactra quadrangularis; assembly: GCA_025267735.1. NCBI lineage: Eukaryota > Metazoa > Mollusca > Bivalvia > Venerida > Mactridae > Mactra > Mactra quadrangularis. The sequence continues at coordinate 17,913,699 of CM046295.1, read as the reverse complement.
AAAAATATGTTTCAGATTTCTAGAAAGAAGAAAGAAATTTGAAGAATTAAAGAAGAAAATAGCAGAGTTAGAAAGCGTCATGGGAACAAAGTCAGATTTATTGAAAGTAATATCCGATCCACTGACTAAACTTGGTGATGGAACCCCTTCCAGTGCTTTAGATATACCAGACATTTCACCTAGCGATACTTTAGTAAGTATGAACAGAGTTTGTATTGGTCTTGTATTAACAGAGTTTGTATTGGTCTTGTATTAACAGAGTTTGTATTGGTCTTGTATTAACAGAGTTTGTATTAGTCTTGTATTAACAGAGTTTGTATTGGTCTTGTATTAACAGAGTTTGTATTGGTCTTGTATTAACAGAGTTTGTATTGGTCTTGTATTAACAGAGTTTGTATTGGTCTTGTATTAACAGAGTTTGTATTGGTCTTGTATTAACAGAGTTTGTATTGGTCTTGTATTAACAGAGTTTGTATTAGTCTTGTCAAAACTCGAGTTGGACGAAACCTTGAAACTATGCTTAAATTGTATTTAAAATTGACAAAAATAGGCTTGCTTAAAATAGTATTGTATGTGCATTTTCATTTAGAAGTATAAAAGCTTCATATAACTATGATCAGATTGTGAAAGTTTTGCAAATAATTTCATATGTGTACATATCAGCTACTTGTACGCTGATACGTTCAGATGTGAGTATGAAGGCGCTTTTATTTTTGCCTCTTAGTGACTGCCCCAGCATAAGTGAGCAGGGGTAACCGCTAAGAATGGGTAGAAATCCAAATTGCTTGTTTAAAAATGGCGATAGAAAATCTTAATCTGGCTAAAATAGTACTGTCCGGTAAAGATTGAAAGTGCTTTAAAAATGGGTATTTAAGCGTTGAATAGTCTTAATGTTTAGACATTGGTACATAAAAATTTAAGTATTCAGGACTAAAACATTGGCAAAAATCGTATGATATTGCAATAATCAAGGGTCATTTTATTGTGGAACTTAATAGAACTTATTCCGAACTAAAATTTATGGGTTTTCACTTCATTCCCAGGTAGTAAACATTATTGCTAAAAAGCAAGAAATATGGATTACGTTTTATTGTTCTTAGTACACATATTTTCATTGTAATGATGAAAGTTTGTTTGCACCGCATGGGAAAATCTTGATATATGAATTCCGGATATAATTAAGTGTACGTTTATATTTATTTCCAGTCAATGAACAGCCTAGAAAACTTCCATCAAAATAGTCGGATGAATGTTTTTAAGAATTTTAAAAAGATAAATCCATTTAAACGTGATAAGTCAGGCATAGAAAACGGCCAGAGAGATGATGGAGGTACTACAAATTATGAACAACAATCTCCGTCAGCAGAATTTGCTTCAAGAGATTCTGGTTTTGCTGTAAGTATTGTTTATGTGATATTGTTGGCGTCAATTTTATATCGGGTGTCTTTTTGCAGTCAGCTTCGGGACGGCAGATGTCGTCACATAATATAACAACGCATTTTGATTATTTAACATGATGAGTTTGAATTCAATGACTTTGATTTACTCTTATGCAAACTTATGTCCTACTCAATTTAAGTTCACACTTATGGTAATTTCAATGAATGCTTAAACTTGATGTTTAGGAATGAAGTTATTTCTTTAGACTGAATTATTTCTTTGTTTATATATTTAGGAACATTGGTACAAATTTAATATTTCTAGGTAGTACAATCATATTAGGTGAGAATGTAAAAAATACCACAGTAGTAAAAAATGGTATATTATAGTTACAATATTTAGTAAAACGTGCACCGCCGTTTTTATGACCTATACAGTGTGTTGCTATGGCGTTAAACCCAACAAAAACAAACAAACAAGTAAAACGTGTATTAAACCTATGTTATATTTCAATTTTTTCTGTCAAAACATGAATAATTTCTCGGTGACTTTGTGCTCCTTGTCTAACACTCGTGATTTTGAGGTAGTGTGTAATCATTCACCGTGAAATTATTCAAACTTTGAAAGTTGAGAAAAAATGGACTATACTATTTGTAGTAACTTGTGAAATTATTTTTTTTACAGACTGGTGCACCTACTGTAGTCAAGAAGCTGGAAGATGAAGAATGGTTTCATGGTGTTCTACCACGTGAGGAGGTACAACGTCTCCTGGCCAAAGATGGTGATTTCCTTGTAAGAGAAAGTAAAAATAAACGAACCAATGAAACACAATATGTTCTATCGGCATATTGGCAAGGCTATAGACATTTTATTATACAGTTACAAGATGTGAGTATTGAGTTTTGTTTGTTTTTTTGTTTTTTTTACGTCGCGTTAAACACATATATAGGTTATATACACGACAGCCAGCTCTTCCTACTATAGGTTTCCTGGACACTTTTTTCTATCACCAGTACTAACTTACCCTACCACGAGGCCGACAACTCATGTATAGGGTATGACCTGCCGCGACCGGGTTTCGAACCTGCGATCTCCGGATTCGAAGTCAGACATGCTAACCACTACGTCACGCCGGCTTGTGAGTATTGAGGATATGCGGCAGTGCTCGAATTTAAGCACGCATACTGGCAAAATACGAGTGGATTTTGAAAATTACGAGTAACTTATATTCTATCTCGCAATTTTTCGCGAATTGAAATCGTCACACATTAATATAATTGTCATAACTAATGAGGCTCAAATCAGTGTTGAAACAGCCAGATGTTTTAAGTAAACTTTCATCGTAAAAGCTATATTTGGTTTTCTATGTGTATCACGCAATATAGCTCTTGTTCTATCCATAGTTAAGTGTAGTGCTATTTTGTTTTTTGGATTTAAAATAAAATCAACTCACAAAAATCGCAAAAGTCCAAATTTTTGTAAAATTCGAGCCCTGGGTATGCGTAAACTAAGTTGTAAGATCGATTATTAATTCTATGAGTAAGCTTATAAGACTTGATTTAACGAGTGGGGTAGCAATGATTGGAAATGATGTCTTCTGAGCTCACGAGTTGAAAAAAAAGGTTGATCTTATTCTAAAATTGACGAATATTCTGTTTCGTTAGAGGTATTATACTCAAATATAACGTGACGGCAATTCTTTTCCAAAATGACGTTATTTCGCGATGAAAGTATAAGATCATATTTTCATTACAATTAAAAATAGAAACAAAGAATTATAGTCTTTCATTGAATTGCACCACACTCTACTGGGGGGGGGGGCTCATGGAATAATGTCTTTTTTTTTTAAATATGAACTTTTATAGTTTATGTTGTTAACAATTTCAATTCAGATGTAAGGCTGTTTTCATTTATAATTCAAACTTACTTAAGCTTGATCTTTTTACAATTTCCTTCTTCTTAAATTAATCACTCTTGAGTTCGCTTACTGATCCCAGTACTAGTACTGAGCAGTGAGGAGAACTACGAGATAGGGTTTAGATGTGATTTGAACCAATCTAAGTCAAATGATGGCCTTACCACTCATTCGTGCCGCTAGAATTATAAGTTGGATTTTTCAACGAACGTCCGGTGTCATTAACAATTGCGTTGATTTTTTTTTGCCATTGTTTCTGCCATCTATTGTCAGATCTTTATGAAACTTCATACAATGATAACATACCATGTGATTAAAAGAATTAGATAGTAACCACAACTCTACCTGACTTTAATATGGATTATTTCCCTTTGTAATTTTTGCTTTAAAGTTTTTAACATGTTGGATATCTGTGTCTTTTATGGTCAGATCTTGATGAAAATTCGGCTTTAATGTGGTTTCCACATAAAATTTCTTGTTTTTAGTTTTAAAGTAAGGGATGGTGTCGTCTAAACATCTAAGTCTACTATTTAGACTTGATGTTAAATTTTGTCATTTAAAAAAAAATCTTGATATTTTTAGGGTGGTTGGCGATTTGAAGGTTCACCTTTTCCCACAATTTCTGAGTTAGTTAACCATCAATACCAAAGTGGAACAGCTGTTACAAATAAATCTGGTACAATTTTGTCTAATCCTATACTGAGAGAGTCCTGGGAGCTGAGGAATGATGACATCGCCTTGGAAACGAAGATTGGGAATGTAAGTTATAAATCACTTAACTTTTTATGCATTAATCACAGGTTTTTTTTATAATTTCCACGTGGTATGACCCACCCTCTTTTGTGACTGGTCTAGAGGCATTATTAAACTTATAACCGTTTTATTGGTCCATTTTGTGTTCTCATATTTTTATCTCCGATCAAATCCTCAAGATTAGGCAAGATTATTTCGTTGTCCTTATTGGTCAATAATTTATTTTCTAATTCATGTAGTATACTCCCACCCACTTTAGCATCAGAACGAGGCGTATGGGCATTACTTATTAGAGCACAGGATTTCGAATTCTTGGTGGGGCAGGTTAGCTTATGTCCTTTCATGAAAATTCAAATTTTACTATTAATTTTTTCCTATGTTTTGCAATTGATTTGCTATGTTGTGAAAACGTTAATTCGTTGATCAATAACTTACTTGCCTTTTGTTTGCAAAGATCTTGAGAGAAAGTTTCCAGGATTGAGTTAATAAAATTCATGTCTTAAGGACTTAGGAAAGGGTGTTTCTTCTTAAAAAAATCTGCTGAAGTTTTGAAAGCCGGGTATATCAATTTGATAATCAAATTCTTTATATGTGGAAGTATCCATTCATGATAGTTTTTTATATATTTTTTGACAGTGCCCTCTTTGGACTAATGAACTAACCATAAAATGTGATTTTACCCAATAAATTAAAGAAAGCATCTACTGTTTGATTTTTTCAGGGTAATTTTGGCGAGGTGTTCAAAGGAGTATACAAACGAACAAATGAAGTTGTCGCCGTGAAAACATGTAAAGATACTTTGTCTGAGGAACAGCGAAAGAAATTCTTAATGGAAGGACGAATATTAAAACAGTATAATCATCCGAATATTGTCATGTTCATTGGAATTGCAGCACAGAGACAACCTGTAATGATAATTATGGAGTATGTTTCAGGTAGGTGTGTGAGTGGTTGATTTGGTTAGTAGGGTAAAGAGTTTTGTGGATGGAGTTGAGCAATGAATGGTTTGTTGGGGTAAAATAGTATGGAAGGTGGGGTAACAAGCAGGATATTTTCAAGTGTGTTGGAATTGCTGCACAGAGACGTTATGAGTATTTTAGCATAGGTAACAGGTACTTGTGTTTGTTTGAGTGGACGGGCAGAGTTAAGCAATGAATGGTGTTTGGGTAAAAGCATGTTTTTGGGATTATTATGCAATTATCTTTATATTAAATTCAATGTAATGTAGATCCTGTACATAAACAACCGGGTCGGTGGCGCAGATTGTAGCGCGCCGGGATTGGAATCTTGTGTCCCCAAGGGGTTGCAGGTTTGAATCCCATCCGGGGAGGTTATAATTTCTATGAAAATTTGACAATTATTTCAATTTTTCTCCATTAATAAAATTAATGGAGAGTTTTCAGGCTTTGTGGAAGGGTAGATGAGTAACTGGTTATAGACAAGGGTCAAGGAAAGCTAGGTTAGGTCCGCTGGAAGCCGGAAGATGACCTAAATTGTGTTGACATGGCGTTAAACTGCGCCACCAGGGTTTATTAGTGTATAATTCATGTCTACTTTCACTCCACAGGTGGTGCTTTGTTGTCATTTTTACGCAAGGAAGGGAAGAAACAATCCAAATTAAAAGCAGCACAGATGTGTGTAGACGCTGCTTGTGGTATGGCGTATTTATCAGAAAAAGGATGTATACATAGGTATGTGTTACTATAAATAGATTTTTGTTACTATAAATAGATTTTTGTTACTGTAAATAGATATTTGTTACTGAAAATTGATATTTGTTACTGAAAATTGATATTTGTTAATGTAAATATATTTGTTTTACTTTATATATAATTTTGTTACTATATTACATATACATTGTATCTTTGTGTAAATATTTATAATTTTACTACAAATTTATCTTTAATAACTTAAAACCTATATTTGTCATTAAAAATAGATTTTTTTTAATAAAAATAGATATTTGTTTCTAGAAACAGAAATGTGATCAAAGATATTCATTTTTTTTATTTATTAACCGATATTTCTTACTTTAAATACTATCCATTTACTTCTAGATGTAGATATGAATAAAAATAATTACATCTTGTTACTATAAATAGAGTTGTGTTACTATAAATAACTGTTAGTCACTTAAAATAACTATTTATTACTTTTAATAAATATTTGTTGCTTAAAAGCCTTCTTGTTTCTAAAAGATATCTATTTGTGTCTAAGAATTGTTATTTGTTACTAAAAAAACTATTTGTTACTATAAATAACTATGTGTTACTATAAGTAACTATGTGTTGCTATAAGTAACTATGTGTTACTATGAATAACTATGTGTTACTATAAGTAACTATGTGTTACTATAAGTAACTATGTGTTACTATAAGTAACTATGTGTTACTATAAATAACTATGTGTTACTATAAATAACTATGTGTTACTAAAAATAGAATCAAAATTATTATATACTACAGAGACTTGGCTGCTAGAAACTGTTTAGTTGGTGATCAAAATGTTGTAAAGATATCAGACTTTGGAATGTCAAGAGAGGAAGAAGAATACACGGTGTCTGATGGCATGAAACAAATACCTATTAAATGGACAGCACCTGAAGCCTTGAACTTTGGTTAGTAAATTAAAAGTTAAAACAATATTAACTAGTTACATGTGGGATTTTTAGTCTTCTTCCATAAACATGTTTAGCCGACTTCACAATCTTGTATGATAACTCCTTATCATTGAAATCACCTTCAGGTAGGGGATTCCTCAAAGTGGAAAAATATTGTTTTTTCTTGCAGTACCTCTATTTTAGGCATCTGACCTGGCACCTATTGATCCTTACGACTTTTTACCACTGGACCATTGCTCCAGAAAATCTAGTTTTAGTATTCTTTATTCATTTTGATATCCATGGAATCGTATTTCTGAAATTGATGTTTATTTCAACTGTAGCCACTTGCATTAATGATGTATTTATTACGTTGTCATGGTCTTGTTAGCGTATGCTTTGGTCATTGGTCAGTTGTAAAATGGAGGCTATTGAAGCTTGTGGTCTAGAATAGGTTTCCTGCTGTGGCGGGTTATACCAGTCTAAAAGTCTATGTTTTATTTTGACTGCAATAGTGATTTTATGGACTTGGGGGAAATGCTATTTAAAATGAAAAACACATAATTTTTGAAAATGGAGTGGGGCCTTAGTACAGCCTATAAATGGCTATATAACACACTGGTTCTGTATGTATGTTTGTTTATTACAGGTAAATATACGACTGCCTGTGATGTATGGAGTTATGGTATTTTAATGTGGGAGATTTTCTCTAATGGGCAAACACCGTATCCAGGATGGACGAATGCTATAGCCAGGGAAAGTGTCGAACAAGGTATTGCTCATTTTATCAAAACTATGAAAACCATTTTGGTGGTTATAAATCATGTGATTTTGAACAGTTTTGCGACCCAAATTACGCTTAAAGGATGTTAGTTTTAAGTTTACACATTTTGTTAGATTCCTGGTCATAGCGTACATTCTTAGAGTTTGGTCATGAAATAATTTTTGACCGTCATTTTCCCTACTATCACTTTAATCATATAGGAAAGTTGTCATCTCTGACTTTACTATGTGCTTTATACTACATGTAACAGTGGTTATTATTACCTAATGCTCTATATAAATGTCAATTTGCTATTTTTAACTGTTTTTCAACTATTCTGAGTGAAACCGGATTAAACCTGTTATGTTTTACTGCGCAACGCCACTGCGCATGAAACAGTTTTGACTGTTGCCCTCGTGCGAACTGTTGCCCTCACGTGCAAACTGTTTCATAGAGTGCCAAGGGAAGTAACCGCATTAAGAAAACTCCAGGCATCCAATGAGCGAGATCATTGCAAGCGTCTTTAGAGTTACCAAACGAAAAGTAGAAAAAAGTAAATTCTGTTGAAAATATCTACAATATGTAGCGGGTTGAAGACATTGAAGAGAGGGATCTCGCACTTTTGCTGAGAATGGGGACTCGCTAAGCACAAGTAATGTCATCTGCTTCTGAAACTATATTTATTGCCATGTTATATCTGTACTTGCATTAGGTAATAAAACACTTATTGCATGAGTGTTTTGGGAACAGTCAAAACTATTATCCCTCGGTATCAGGGACAACATTAAGAACTGTTGCCCTCGGCCTCGGGCAACAGTTCTTAAGTTGTCCCTGATACCTCGGGAAAATAGTTTTGACTGTTCCCCAAACACCCATGAAATAAGTGTATATGCATACACTTATTAGAATTATTATTATTATTTATTCTATATTTCAGGGTACAGAATGCCAGCCCCTTCTGGGACCCCTGATAGTATATATCAACTAATGTTAAAGTGTTGGGACGCAAATGCTCAAACTAGAATTCAGTTTAGTGACTTGCATAAAAAATTAAAAGATTTGGTTGCTAGACCACCAAAGGGAGAGAACTGGTCATGACATAAAATTGTTTTAAATAAAAGGGAAGTAACTATTTGTGTGTGATAAAAAAACTGAAATTAAACTTAAAAACAAAGTAATTTAAGTTTTAAGCAATATTCCAGACAAAATGAAAATATTAGCATTGTAAGCGCTAAGTCGGTGTATGAAGAACACAAATTGTTTACAAGGGAGGTAACTTCAATGACAGTTTTGCGAAGGAGCATAATGCTGTTAGCTTTCTTCTGACGGAAGTAGTTCGATTTGTTCCCTTACTGACTTGAGTGCTTTAAAACGTATTTTAGTATAAGTGCAATCTTATTATACCCCCGCTTCGAAGAAGAGGGGGGTATACTGTTTTACCCTTGTCCGTGCGTCTGTCCATCCGTCCGTCCGTCCGTTACAAAATTTCCGTCGAAGTTTTCTCAGCAACTATGTCATGCAGCTGCCTAATACTTGGCATATTGCTTCATACCATAGTCCCATATGGTGTAAAGCGATTTCATGCTCCTTGCTAATCTACTTCCTGTTTGTCGCATATTTTTAGATTTTGGCGGGGGTATCACTAGTGAGCATTAGCTCTCAGATTTTTAATGTGTGATTGTTTTAACACTCCTGTACACTTCTGCTATAGTGGGTTCGAAGATATACATGTATGTACATAAAGTTACTTGTACACTTGTCTTTAATAGACATTACGTGTCATTAGTTGTCTTGTAAATTGAGACCGCCATGAAAATCAACGATACTAAACAAAATGGCAGCTTCTTGGGGCTTTTATAAGAATTATTTGGAGATTGTAGTGATTAAAAGTTATTTTGACGGCACTCACTGCAAGAGTAAAGTGATTTGCTGATGACACATGTTAACTTCACACCGACACAAAATTCCATTTGACATCTCAGATAATATGGAGGCGTCGTAAGTAAGATCTGATGTAAACAACATTGATTAAGATTAAGTTCCAATTTTAATTGCTGTTGAAGAGATAAGTTTGTAAAATTGATAACAGGTATATTGGTATATTTACGGTAGGATAGGACACGTTGGCTATAGATGATACTGTCAAAAATGAACGAGGATGAAGTATTAAAAAGGTGCTTGTATAGTATATATCATGTATTGAAATAAAAATGGAACATGAATTGATCAATTGATTGAATAATGAGTTTGGCTTTGATAATATTATCAAACATGATCTTGTACGAAATTTTTTGAAAAGGAGCTTGCAAATTTTGAACATTCATTGGAGAGTTTGAAAATTTACATGAATTGATCAACTGTTTGAATAATAAGTTTGGCTTTGATAATATCATCAAACATGATCTTGTACGAAATTTTTTGAAAAGGAGCTTGCAAATTTTGAACATTCATTGGAGAGTTTGAAAATTTGATATTGCATTGTTTGAAGGAGGCATTTACTAGTCAGGAAATGAACATGGAATATTTATAATTAGAATGAAGTGTTTACTATTACTGTTGCCAGTTTTTATATTTAGACTTGTAAAATGTGTGATGGAGACGAAGACATGATGTTTTTTTTCGAGTTTGTACGGTCCAGAGTGGTTCTGAGATTTGCCCAGATTTAAAGAGAAAAATGGCTGAAGTAAATCTGCTGACGAAACGATGATGGTTTCTGATATCGATAAGTACGTTTTTTAGCCGCATACGTATTCCTTCCAATCGGAGAGCTCTTTTTCGAAGAATGGTGAAATTTAGGTATGCGGTGCATGGAAAAGACAACTTGAACATGTTTTTGAATCGATATGACGTAAGACATTGTATGTTGCTGAGCTTAATTTTGTACTGGCCATTTATCAAGAATGCATGTAATAATGTTCCATTTTGACGTGTTTTATTGTTTATAAACGAATTTCGAGCTACAATGATTCATTAGTTACTACTGTGACTACTTTATACAATTATTGTTTGGCCTATTTTGTTAATTATAATAATAGTAATTTTATTTTGGTAACAGTGATATGACACATGGCTGTAGATATCTTAATATGTAAAATGTCATATGTCATGCTCATCAATACTGGGGATGATTAAAGCAAGAGATAATTCTTTATTTTCCATTCTGGTCCCCTAATTGTAAACAAAGTAAAATATCCTATTTTTGCGTTTTATTGGGTCCATATTTTAAAAAGTTTAAGACCAAAAGTTTGTTACACGATGCATTTGTATTTGCTAGCATTTTTAAACATTGTACATGATATGCAACGAATTCATTGTCCGTTTTGCTTTGGTCATATCAGAGGTTATATGCTTGTAAGTTTAGCATCGATTCATTTTCATACTGGTTGTATGTTTGCAACAACGATTTCTGAACCATTTGATATTATGTTGTTAGTTTCAATGCTGTAAAATGTTGAATAACAGTGACATTCTGCTGCAAATGTCACTTTTGTTATTTCAAGATATTATGTACAATATTGTAATCACTCATCATGTCAATATTGCATGAATTTTAATTGTGAAGAATTTGTAAAAATGTGTGCTAAGTATTTTAAGCATTGTGATTATTTCCATGACTTATGCTTATCTGGCTATACGTTTTCATGCTATTTTCAACAAAGTTTGTCAGTTTGTTTGCCAGTTTGTTTGTCAGTTTGTTTCTACAAGTGTAAAGGCAGTCAATTCTTCTTGGCACAATACACATTGCCATCCAAAATTTTCTTCACACTTGTTATAAAGCTGTGTTTATTAATACATTTAGATTGGGTAACGGATGAATTTACACATAATCATAGTTATGTCTGATAGTAACATTTAAATGGGGAGTAATGATACTTTATACAAGGGAAATTCTTATACATGTTTCTAAAGATATAACCCGGGTCGATAGCGCAATTGGTAACGCGCCGGGATTTGGATACTCGTGCCCGAGGGGGTGCGGGTTCGAATCCCACCCGGGGAGGTTATACCCTTCCATGAAAATTAGACAATAATGTCAATTTTCCTCCATTGATTAGATAATATGGAGAAGTTTCCGGCCTTGTGGAAGGGTAGGCGAGTACTGGTTATAGACAAAGGTCCAGGAAAGCTAGGTTAGGTGCGCTGGACGCTGTGAAATGACCTAAAATGTGTTGATACGGCGTTAACTCCAATAAATAAAATAAATAAATTCTAAAGATATATTATTATATATAATATTTGCTTATGTGTATAAATAGGAGGTCCGCTGCATACAGTATATTACTGAGCTTAGACTACGGTCAAACTTGATATATGAAACAGTACATGTACATTCTTTTAGGCTTTTGTATTACGTTGGGGCATGATATGTATCAATTTTCTCAAGAATTTGTATAAATATTAAACAAATCACACATTCAGAAACGTATCTAGGTAATTATTGATGACATTGTATGTCATGCTCTTGCATTTTTGTGATGGGTAGAAATTGTTAACTTGCACCAACATTTTTGACAAGTTTGTCTCTGGCCTATTATGATTGTTCTAATAATGTAAAATTCCTCGTGTGGTGTTCAACTTCTAGTTGTTGTTGTTTTTGTTGTTATTTATATTGTTTTCTGTGTTCGTCTGTCCGTCTTTTTATATGAATATTTGTGTTTATTATTGCTTTAACATTTTGCTCGACTGTTACGAGACTTTCTAGAGCTATTGTACTCAGTTGTGCATCCAGAACGGAGTATGTGCAAATAGTTAGAATGTAGTCTTCAAACAAAGCTTGATTGTACCTCGTTAGCGCAGGCGAAAATGAAAGTTTTGTAATATTGGATTTATGTGTGTTTAAAATAGACTGTATTCGGAATTGCAATATATAACGTGTTTTTACTAGGGTACAAACTAACTTTCACCGTTACAATGTCTATCTGCACAAAGAATATGAACAATTTTATTTTAATCAGTTATGTATGCTCTTCAGCAATAATTTGTAGCAAACTTAGTTTGTACCGACTGGGCACGATTGCAAAAAAACACACAAACTGGAGTTCTGAATTTGGTATACTAATCACATGGCTTGATGAGCATAGTTCTTATTGACTGTTGTTTTTTTATGTCAGTTATGAAGAACAAAAAATATTTAGTGCTTTGTTTGAGTTTGTTAAGGTACTTTATTTCTGCATTTATTCTTGTTTAATTTATACTGTATTTTTTGTGAGTATATTTATATGGCTAATTTTGAAACAGTTCATTTTTATTCATTTCATATCATCTTTAAAAGTATATATATTGTATGTATTTTTGACTTAGCAATATTTGTATTTAATAAATTTCATATTTGTTTGTACACTTTATCAATAAAATTTGGGCCTGGTTTAATAATTTACCCACAATTCCCCTTATTGTGTATGTTTCATTCCAAATAGCACGTCGAAAGTCCTCTTTACATTTGTATTATTTTTTTTTTCAAATTTATATAATTAATGTTCACCAGTCTAGTGAAGAACTATGTGGATACAAATGCCTCCTAATAAAAAATAGGTTATCAATTCTTAATAGGTTGATTTAATACCCAGCAAAGAAATATCTTTGCATAGAATTGTAATGAAACCTGATTTGTCTTATTGCTGTATCAAAAAGTGATATAGTTACCGTCTAAAAGTTTAGTCATGCAATAATGCTTAAGATCATTTTTTGCAAGCTCCTTTATAAAAAACACTGTTGTCAGCCACCGGTATAGGCTCGTGTTCAGTATTAGATAAAAAGGCCTGAGTCCTGAGATCTTAGTCTCCCCATGGACAGTAATTAATTGACTTATATCTGCGAATTGACTCCATATTTATGTAGAGGGGGGTAAAGCTTCATTAAAAGCAATTCCCCAGAAAACATTTTTAGAAATATATTTGCACTTATTCACACACCTTTATATGACTAAAAACACAATTAATGATTTTTATACCCCCACTTCAAAGAAGAGGGGGGTATACTGTTTTACCCTTGTCCGTGCATCCGTCCGTCCGTCCGTTACAAAATTTCCGTCGCAGTTTTCTCAGCAACTATATCATGCAGCAGCCTAATACTTTGCATATTGCTTCATCCCATAGTCCCATATGGTGTAAAGCGATTTCATGCTCCTTGCTCATCTACTTCCTGTTTGTCGCATATTTTTAGATTTTGGCGGGGGTATCACTAGTGAGCATTAGCTCACAGATTTATTTATTTTATTGTGTATGATTTTAATATACTTTAGTATTATAATTGGAGTGGGATTTAGCGCCCCTTTTAAAATTTATCAAATTTATTGATTTATTTCCCCTTTTTGTATTCACTTAGATTGGTTTTCCTTTTTTTTTCTTCACATTTATAATTATGTACCCGATTATTTTGTTTTCAGAATAACGTCCTATTGATTGTATACACCTTGTTATTTTTCACGTAGCCAGTTTAACTGGATTTGTTTACGAATTTTATGTTTTTAATTCCCATGACTGTAGACTTTTTACAAGAGTTAAGCAACAAAAATATTGAGTATTTGAGAGTCATAATTGTCATATTTAAACGTCCGCCCTATGAGACTCAAACCGATGAAGTTAAAGAAAGGGTCTAAAATTTAAAGCCGTTGCTAAAAAATCTAATCACTTTTGATGTGTTTTTGTTGTTTGTGTTCTCTTGAAAAATGATCAAATAAATTGGGTTTTTTTGTATATTTTAGTGGACTTTTTTCATACATATTTTTTTTAAAAAGGGGATTCTTTGTTGTAAGATTGTTTGTGAAAGGATCTACAGTTTTATCAATTGTTATTAAAAATTATTACAAAGAAGTCTGAGGCTTCAGTTGATTTCCCGGGTTACGACCGTATTGATTATTGTAAATTTTAATAACCCCCTTCCGCATGTATCAAGTCAGAAGTGTATATAGCTATGACTGATTGTCAAACGCCTAATATTTTTATATGCCCGAAAGAATTTTGGGCATATTATGTTATACCCCCTGGCGTATGTCCGTCTGTCCGTCTGTTAGCAATTTGGTTTCAGGAGCATAACTTAAGTTTCATTTCGTCCACAATATTCAAACTTCATACGATGATTGTCCATATCGAGTAGAGGACCCCTATTGATTTTGGGGTCACAAGGTCAAAGGTCAAGGTCACTATTGCCTTAAAACTTAAACTGTTTCCGGAGCACTTAACTAAAAAAAAAGACACTTTTGGGCATATAATGCTCCGCCTAGCATTTTACTTACGGGATTAATTATGTCAAATTACATTGTTTCTATTTTTGAAACAAAATAGCGTACCCTCTATTTATTTATTTTAAAATAAAGCATAGGCACTTGTTTTGGAATGCTTATTAAAAGCCTATGCTTTATCACTCGTTATTTAACTTTGATGTGTAAGTTTGTGCCTCGTTTTAATCTGCTAGAAAATATAGACTACTTAATGTTATTTCTTATATTTTCGGAATGTACGTAACATATTTCGTCAGTAATAGCCTTATACACTTGGCAACTTGCGGTTGATACGCATTTGGTTATTTTTATTAAATATTGTTGCTGTAAAACAAAGCTTCCTGTATTGTTTTACTGCCTGTGTTTACATGTTGCATTTTATCTTTCCAAAACCTATTATATTACAATGATCATCAATCTCATACAGTTTTGTGTAGGCGTGGCTAAAATTGTTAATTATCCCAGTGCCGGCGCAACGGAAGAGTGCAGGATTTCTGGACTCTGGACGTTTTGGGTTTTTTTTCTTGGCATCGCCAAGTTATACCATGACTTTAAAATCTGATTGTGATAATTGATAATTTTCCCCATGTATGGAGAAATTGTCGGCAACGTTGGAGGATAAGTGTATTGTTTATTTTAAAGCAGAATAGCAGGGTGCTATTCTATGCCCCATTGTCCCTCCTCCCTGTCCTTTTTACCAGACTATTCGGAAATTATACTTATTTCGAGACTTCAACCCTTCTAATGCGCCCTGTCCCTTTTTCCGCCATCCTGTCTTTTTCTGCGTTCTAGAATTCGAGACATCAAACCCTCTGATGAGCCCTGTCCTTTTTCTGTCTTCCTGTCCTTTTTCTGTCTTCCTGTCCTTTTTCTGTTTTCTAGAATAATCAATAACAAGTAAATACTTGTTAATAGAAGTAAAAGCTTCCAGGAAAGCTGGTTGGGTGATTTTATTGCTTCCCCCCCATAGAGAGATAAGTTGTTGGCTTTTAATCTGCTCGGTTTCTTTCTTAACGATTTCCCGCACTGGTAGCGAACCAAAGACCTTGCGACCAGTAGACTTGTGTGCTACAAACTGAGCTTGTTGAGTGGCCATTAACCTGTTTTAAGGAAACATTGACTTTAGTGCATGTAAAAATTCCTAGTCATTTTTTATTGTTTAAGCCACGCCTCAAAAACCTGGTATGAGACTATTGATCAATGATATAGTATGTTAAGTGTATTATATATATATAAAGATGCGTATATTTGTTTTTGTAAAGCCATACGTCTACCCTTGTATTTTGATAGTACATGACTTTGTCATTTAACTATAAAGTGTTTTTCTTCATTTTTGAAATAAAAAATGTTTTACAGTATTTAAATTATACATGCAGTGTTGAGTTATTTATATAAAGTTAATAATTAAGTACTTTCATAATGACCTTGTTATTTGGCTGAAGACAGCCAAAAAAACATTCATGCAATGTTTTATGTTTTTTCACTTATAAAGTTAACAAGGATTCATGCAAAGTGAAATTTAATACTTACCACTCTCTGCACGAACGTTTCGTGTCAAAATGTGTAAACCCAACCCTGAGTGCCGATTGAGTGCATCGGACCGTATCAAATTATTTGTTTTCCACAAATCGGTAGAAAATGACACAAAAATCACCTCTGCAAAATTTAAAAAGGATCCATTGTCCCGTTATAAAATAATTAAAATTTGAAAAGTGATCGGTTAGAACTTTTGTTCAGTGTAGGCACGTGCTTTATTATTATTGTGTATTTAACGTGACGTCATCAATTTTTTAATCTTGAACTCATACATGACTGTTATAATTAACCCTCTCGTTTATATAACTTGTATTGTAAACTTATTCATTTTTTAATGTAAGAATCAAAATGACAAATAGCTTTTCTATAGTTCGTCGTAGAATGAAACATAGACATTTGTTTTGGTGTGCTTATTATATAACTCGTGCTAAAGCACTACATTTTTAATGTTGGCACTTCAAAACTCGTGCCTGTGTTTTATTCAACAACAAGAAAGAACAACTGTATGTATCTAAAAATCAACGCGCGTACTCACTAATAAAACACACATATACTTATAAAAATAGGTAATAATACACTTGACATAAATATTGATTTGAGAGAATGAAAAATAGCTGAAGTGTAGGAGTTATGTATCATCTGTATATATTCTTAATTCTTCTATACATAGTTCGGTATATCTCGGTCATTATCGATACAAAAGTTTGTGCAAACAAAACCGATGACTTATTTCATTAATAAAATGAGGGAAAATCTTCTATTTAGTTTCAGTGAAATACAACTACTTCAGGTTATTGTCAATGAAGACGGACTTACTAATTAATAGAAAAGCTACGTTTTGACGAGTAAATATCGTTATAATTACGTTATGTTAGTGAGACTTTACGAGATTTCAATCTGATGTCTGTTAGAGGAATAGGATAAACGCCGTCCGGTTAATTGAGATGTCCGGTCAAGTGGAAGATAAACACACCGTGTCTTGGACATAACATTTTATGATAAAAGTAATAATGAGCTTACGTCGGCGGAGACCTAATTGCCTTCAAGTGAATTGTCCGTCAATTTGGACACATGTTTTATCAGAAGAATCCGTTTTGTACTTAGTATTAGTTGTTTTTTAATCATTCGTTTTACAAGTGGACTACTTAATCCAGAAGTGGGCGTGGTTGAGTTGTTTACGTGTTGGATTGGTAATCATTTGATAGCTAGCTCTGCGTTGGTTCATATCACATCCAAATTCTATCTCATTGTTTCTTTGAGCAATAAACTTTATCCTACTAACTCAGTACTTTGGGACCAGGAAGGGGACTCGACAGTGATAAATCTAACATTGCGGTCAGTACCGACAGATCTAGCCGTGCGGCTTATCATATACAGCTTTATGCATTATAAATATCATCATGTACATTTCAAACATATTGAACACCAATGTCTCATATAATAAACCTACGACCCATCGATCATTTGACTTGTTCGCTTCCGACTGAGCCAGCAAAGCCAACATAATGTATTGTGGTAGCGTGTTTAGGACATTATTTTGATGAGCTTGACCGAGTCTGAATTTTCATTTTTTTGTCATTAGATGTGACAAAAGGCCATTCTTTATTTTTAATTCAATGAATTTCTGCAATATTAAGACTTGTGTCGAGCTTTCATCAATAACAAAATCTCATTACCATGATGTTGACTATTAAATGGACAAGTCTTAATTTGATTATAGATTATCGAAATTTCATATCTGTGACATTGGGACAGCTAGATTGAAATCAATTCGACACGCAAAACGAATATTTCTTTCATTATTTCAATTTTTAGACAGTATTTGCTGCACAAAAGATCACATGACTGAAGTCGAAGATGATTTTTAATGGTGGACAAATGACATTATTGTCAATTTATAAAAGTGCATTGCTATTACGGATTGGATGCTAGGTATTATGGTTACACAACATACTGCATGGGTGAAAAGTTTAATTATATCTAGTTTGATTATGGAAATCAACCAGGTTATCGTCTGTATTCACTTATTAATTATCTAATTTAGTTATAAGTAAAATCGAGTATTGTTTATACAAACTAGGTGTTGAAATACATAGTGTTTATCAATATTCATAATTTTATTATGAACGCTTCATCTTGTGTGGTCAGCGATTTGTCCCAGACAATAATTGTCTTGACCACCCGTTAAGATTATTCCTTCATCAATCGGCGACTTTGATTTATCATCATAGCACCGTTTTCTTACATTCGCGTTCGCAACTGACTTCCCTACCAAGTAAGGATCAAGGCTGGATTTCAATTGCTGGGAAGGGGTAGACGAAGCTCCGTTCGAACCCAAGGCCTAGTGTATCCGAAAAAGACAATAAATTTGTAATAAAGCGTCTTTCTGGTTTTTTTTCGCCTGTTCTTTTACATATGCTTGACTCGATCATTAGATAGGTTTATACAACTTAGATTAATCACTGTGCTCACTTAAGTCCGCTTCCAGTACTTAGCAAATAGGATAACGTTTCTTGCTCGAGGAAACAATGAGACAAGGTTTGGATGAGATTTGTACCAACGCTGAGCTTGCTATCCAATGATTACCAGTCCAACGATGTATTCATTTAGTCAAATCCTCCTCTTAGTTGACAAACAGGAGCCTGTATTATCAAATGACTTTTGACTGAGTTGGCAATGAAGATTATAATAAAATATAATATTATAATATGACAATGCTTTATATTATAATCGTTAATGTTTGATAATACGACTCCCGGTGAATAAACTTCAGACAATTTTAAAGTGGCAAAAAGTATCAGGGGTGGATCCAGGACTTTTACTAGGGGGGTCCGAACTTTTCTAGGGGGGTCCGAACTTTTCTAGGGGGCGTCCGAACCTCGAACCACAACCACATTATACACATTTTGCAGAAAAAATGCCACATATTGATAATAAAAACTACATAACCATTAAATCTTTGTTAAGCACCAAGAAAATTGCTTCATGCGACTTAAAATGACTAACAGGCAAGAAATACACTAATGGACAGGTACATTTCCAAATTCTTGGGGGATCCGCCCATGAGTATTATTCTAAACAAACATTCAATATAAAATCCTCTATGAGGGCCATCGAAATCGTCTGAAATCCCCTATCACAAAATTCGGATATCATCTCGTAGAAGAAATCTTTCAAGATATCCGCCCATGTATTACAAGTACTGTCCTATATTTTTAACTTTTAAAGGACTTTACATAAAAGAGTAGGTCGTCATCATTTTCGACAGATGTGAAATTATTTACTCATGTGATGTGAAATAATTTCAAAATTATATCTTATCTTTAAAACTTAAGATAGAACACGTGGTCATCTCACGTGTTTTCACGCGAGACATTATAGACACGAGACCTGGTAAAGGTACTATTGAATAAGCCAGTGTATATAAGTAAGTTTGAGAAATTTTGAAACTATTCAACAAAAAAAGTTTTCTGAAGGAATAGACTGCGGCAAAATATCTCAGGTACAATCTTTTGAGTAAATGTTAGATTTTTTAATTCTTGTTTTCACATCTTATTTACTCAGGTTTTCTTGTTGGTTTCATCTAAGAAGGACACATTCGAATGTTCAAATAGTTTTTCCGGCGCAGCTGACTAAGTCAACTTTTGACCTATAGCTTGAACCAATGAAATTTGCTTAACCATTCCTGTTTTCCAATGAAATTATCTTCCGATTTAGATAATTGGATAAAAGATATGATAACAATGGTTATTTGTGATAAATAGGTGCGTAGCACGGACAGCAATTGCTTTTTTTCTTTTCTGTGTATTATTGGTGACTCACTATGGTAATTGCTTATAAATACATTCGCCCCGTTACGCTTCTAGTGGTATGGCTGAACAGCGTATGTGACTATAATACTGCAAAGAAAAATAACCATGAATAGCCTCGAATATCTCTTTAAAAATATTTTCTTGTTTCTAATAACTAATTTTCAATATTTTAGGATGATTGGAACACTTCTCTTTTTATCGTTGTTATGTGGCGTCACAAATGGTTTGTTCGTCAACGGAGTGATCACTGGCTTGAATGGAGTCAAGTCTTGGACGAAACCTGCATTCTGTCACGATTTGGACTGTCCTAAATATACAGTAGTTGAGAAATATGACGTAAGTAATATCGCGTGGCATGACACAACATGACGTCATCGTAATAGCGACGTATTTATCTCAAGATTGTTTGTTGTTTACCACATGATTGTGACGCAAGCATGACTTGCTTTGGCAAAACTAGACGCCACAAAAATGACGCAACAATCACGCGTGTATGATAAAATTGTGATGCAAGTATTACGTGACGTCATAAAACAAAATGTGACCACCATTTAGTGATTGCCATATATCTGTAATGCAAGCATTACGTGATGATCACGTGACGTAATTATGAAGGCGGTATCACGTGATTTCTATATTATGGTGAAGTGAGGGTCACGAGACAATATTTTAGACCAACACGTGTCACGTGATTGACAAAATGAATGGCATTGACATTTTTCACAGACATGTTACGGCAGTTTATGGCTTTCTTAAAACGACAAATTGAAAACGTCGACATGTTTCCGTTTATGGGGAATTTGTCAACGCCGTATGGATTATTATCGTTAACTGGTTTTGAAAAATCTGCAGGAATAGTAACCGTTGACCTTGTCATTGTGTAAAACGGCATAAAAGATTTAGTTAACAAGATGGAATGCAAAATGATTTAGAAAATGATCGTGCGTTTAATTAAAGACTCTCGGATAGAAATACCGCGTCTCATTTTGAAATGAAATTCGAAGATTTTTAATTAATTTTACTTGACTTTTTGCCCCAAGCGGCATTATTTTTTCTCAAAAATTCAGGCTTGTAGTTTTATAATCCAAGGCATTGAATGCTAAGGATTAATGATTTTTTTAGTTTGACTCTTTACTCCGATTTTCATACATTGTTCGGTAAATATATTTTTTATATCACAAATATGCAGTATTTGTAAATAATATCATTATGGCCATAAGTCCCATTAATTATCATTTCAAATTCCCATTTCAGCATCTTATGCTTTCATTTTGAAAAATTCGGATTAGCGATGGTCGCTATGGAAAAAAAATGCGATGACGTCATTATGCAATCATTTACATAGTTTTGTATTCCTGAGACGCTGACGTCATCAAATATGTATCGAAAAAGCGCAAACTTTGATATATATACAAATACAGATATATCAACTTTTTTATAAAATTCTGCAATGGTTACATCGTGTCTTATGACGTCATTTTTATTATCAAATTTCAGACTTTTGAACGAAGACGCTACGAGGCTTCAGCATGGGTTGCCACACAAATAAACACACAATCCTACTCACAGGCACAAAACACAGAAATGTTTTTCAAACTGTTCCATTATATTTCTGGAAACAATACCGCAGGTAAATTTCCGTTTTATTTCAGAAATAACATGTAATTGTCTATATTTTGTTGTTGCATAAATTTTGAACTGCCAAAAAATATCGAGTGCTTTAGCGCGAGTGTTTTAATAAACGCATCAACACAAGTCTTCAGGGCTTTATTTTCCTTCTTTAACAGAGGTCGATAAAAGGTGGCTTCCCAATCCAAAAAAAGTGCATAAAATTCCCAATCCTGAGGAAAAAATTCTCAATTCAGAGGACGAATTTTCCCAAAATAAAGTGCAACAAGTCCAGTCTGTGCCACATTTAGTAGATTCTAATGGTTAAATCTCTAACTTTGACTCTAATTGTTGGCTAGTTCTTCTTCCTTTTTAATGAAATGTAACACTGCAACAATAAATGCTTAATAGTGTTTCTTTTTGTTGTTTTAATGTTTAACAACTTCTCCCAATTTGACCAAAATTCGTGCTTAAATTCCCCAAAATGGAAGGCTAAAGCCTCTTCCCAATTTCTGGAAAAAAAGCCCTGCAAGTGTCTATGTTTTATTCTACGACAAACAATGGAAAGGTTTATGTTATTTCGGTTCTTACAATGAACTTTGAATAAGTTTCCCATTCAGTTCTATAAGCGAGTTAATACATTATAATAGCCATGTTTGTATTCATTATAAAATGATAGATGACGTCACTGAAATATAGAGTAAAAACGCACATATTTATGTTAGAATTGTCATCCCGCAATATGTTTTTATCGCAGGACCCCCTGTTGTCATGGTATTAACATTGACTATGAGCCTGACTAACTATTTTATACATACCACAAGTAATTTTACTATAATTTAAGCTAATTCATGTAACATGGTTTAAATCATATTTATGTTGATAAACTAATTAATGTTGATTTAAGAATTTGCTCAGATGACTCTTTGGTTTCTGTATGTGTATACCCTTGCATAAAAAATTGCCAATTGAATGTCAATATTCCTCCATTGATGAGATATATGGGGGAAATTTCCAGCCTTGTAGAAGAGAATGTGAGTACTGGTTATAGAAAAGGATCTAGGAAAGCTAGGTTAGGTGCCCTGATCGCTCTAAAATAACATAAATAATATAAAGTGTGTTGATACGGTTTTAAACCCAGTATTGAAACATTTTCTCTGTCATTTTTTACCTTTTGATATTTTTTTTCAGCAATGAAGATACCAATGACGACTCCAGTTGTCACTGATATAGTAAAAAACTCGACAACTGACGCCACAGTCACTATGCATTTCTACATGCCATACAATCTACAAACCAACCCACCACAACCAACAGAAAACGGAGTGTTTATAAAAAACGTTCCTGAAGCCGACGTCTACGTCAGGTGAGCAATGACCTCCCTTGCGTATAAATAGAAGCAATTACCCCCCCCCCTTACATATAAAAACAGAACAAATTTAAATATGTTCATAAAAATTCTGGTTTGAAATCGTCAAAAAATTTGACATGGAGGAAAATTTAGAAATACAATAAACAAACAAGTATTAATGTTTCAAGATTTTTAACAGGCATAAATGCTACTTTTAAATTGCAGATTTCATATAGGTGATGTTTCAACATGTACGATCAATTTCATTTTATTTTGTGTAATTGTATACATTTATGGTGGAGGGTTTTACTTTTTACTAATTTATTGTTGTTATTTAATATTTATCTTTTTGCACAACGCCATTGAAAGTCAAAATATGACTGGAAACCAGGCAGCAATACCAATTGTTTTCTTTCTATATTTTTCAGAGCATTTGGTGGTTTTGCCAACAATGCCAAATATGCTGAGGAAGGGGGCAAGCTTGCCAACGATCTAGTCGCAGCGGGTAAGATGTTTAAACCAATGACAATGGAGTATTTAACCGCTGGGTATGATGGTCCATACGCTTTTATCAGACACAACGAAGTATGGTTATCTACAATGGATATGTAACTTTGAAAAGGATCATAGACTTTTGAGAGAAAATCATAAGACTTAGTAAAGACATCGTTTGTAAAATAGTTAGGCATAATTTCATAAATATCTATTGCAAGCGTGTTCTGCACGAGTGATACATATTTTGTGTATTTTATTTTCATATACATTTATGTTTGTATTTATTACTAATGTTTCTTTTTTAATTTTTGCATACCGTATGTTTCCATTGTCACAACGATAACTAATCCCATGTAGGTACTTACAGGCGTGGCTACGCATTCATATTTAGTACACAATTGAATTTGGGAAATATCTCCCTACGAGAGTAATAAAAGGAGTGGGCGTGGCCAAACATTTACATTTGCGTAATTTAATTTATTTTAAGTCAATCTTTTTTTACAAGCGGACAACTTAATACATGAGTGGGCGATGTCTAGTAGTTATGTCGTTGGACTGGTAATCATTGAATAGCCAGCTCCGCATCGGTTTAAATCTTATCCAAAACCTACCCCGTTGTTTACATGAGCAAGAAACATTATCCTTCTATCTAAGTACTGGGGGACCAGGA
Organism: Mactra quadrangularis; assembly: GCA_025267735.1. Lineage (NCBI taxonomy): Eukaryota > Metazoa > Mollusca > Bivalvia > Venerida > Mactridae > Mactra > Mactra quadrangularis. The sequence goes on along the minus strand of CM046295.1, from coordinate 17,889,598 downwards.
AATGGACTCGAATAGTGATTAATCTAAGTTATAAGAATTTGCTTCTCGATCAAATTGAATGTAAAAAAATATATGCACTTAACAAAAGTACTCAAACCAACAGCTTAAAAATGCAACTATTCATAAAAAACGATTTCATTTTATAAACTAACACGTTTTCATGTACCGGGATGTGACTAGATATCGTTGTTTCATTCACTGATTCCTTTAATTAAATTTAATAAATATAATAAAATAAAACTTCTTTATTGTTTCTTTTTTACACAAAGTCTTAGAAGATGTTCACTCTGTCAAAGGAGAAACATATGTTCAGAAAAGCTGGATTAGCGAGCTGGCCAAAGAAGACAAATTAGCAGTTGTCCAGTTGCAGGTTTCATAATTAAGGATTTACATATCCTGGATTCAAACCCATCCAGGGGCATTGCTTATTGTCCCAAGCAAAAAAAAGTACTGACAGTTGTTTCTCGTTTTGTTAATTGGGTTAACGCCGTGTCAACACAATTCATGTCATTTTACGGCGTCCAGCACACCTAACTCAGCTTTCATGACCTTTGTCTATAATAAGTAATCACCTACCCTTCCACAAGGCCGGACACTTCACCATCAGTCTTATTAATGGAGGGAAACTGACATTATTGTCAAATTTTCATGGAAGGGTATA